>JANHGN010019512.1:1809-12970 GCA_024605025.1 Megaceryle maxima | reverse complement strand
GGGGGGAGGGGGGAGAGAGGGGGGTGTTGGAAATCAGATTTTTCAGTCAGCTCAATCCTGGTCGTCCTAAAAGGCCAACCCTAACCCCAGGATCCAGAATCTGTGCAGCTGCAAGCCTGGCACATTCAAGCCTGCTGGGACATGGGTCCATCCTTGGTTGGTGGTCCTGTCAAAGACACGCAGTCCTGAGAGGAGCAGCTGAATACAGGGAGATCAAACTCCAGAGTCAGAAGATGGTTTCTGCATCTTCACAGGCAATTGCGTGTGCAGAGTAATAGAAATGCTCTGTCTGTGGCCCCTGTTTTGGCTCTGTGGAGCCAGGCCCATCCTCTGGCTGCAGCATCGAGCACAGACGAAAGGGATGGTGTAAGCATGGGTGTTTATCCCACCTCTGCAACCTTCGTCTGAGGAGAAAGATCTGGGCAGTATTTCCCAGCATAGGCTCAGTGGTAAGAGATGGCTGTGCCCTTCAGCCCCCAGGAGAAGAAGAGGCAGATAACTTCATGTCTACAGCTCCAACCACATCTCAGGCATGGTTCACATGCCCAGCTCCTGGCCAGAGGTACCAGCCTGCATTGCTTCACGCAGGGCATGAGGGGACTTGACCACCATTTTCTGTCCTCACTCTACGCAAAAACACTGTGCTTTGCAAGACCAGGCAAGACTCACAGCTAATTTACAGCTAATGCCCCGTGTTCCTCCATCAGCCTGTCCCCAGCTTAACAGATGGACTGGAACAGCCAGGAGGCAAGACACGAGTGTCAAAGGCCGAGATGAACATCAGAGTTGGGTGGGATTATGGAGATGACTGCTCTTTTCAGGCTGGGCTTCTTATTCAAGGGATGTAATTTGACCATCCAGCTTGGAGTTAAATTGGCTTCAGACGACGACTTCCTGTACTAAGATTGCTTTAGGTGATCTGAATTGGGATCAGTGCTGCAAAGTGCTTGTGCTGGATGGGCAAGAAGAATTAACTTAATAAAATTAAAGAGAACACCACAGGAGGAGGGAAAGGGGAACAGCAATCCTGTTACCCTGATCCTGCAGCAGGGGAGAGCAAGGTACCTAATGGAATTGGAAGACAAACTGCAAAGGACAGATAGCACACTCACTGCTGAAATGCAGAGGTGTGGAAGCAAATAACTGCAACACCAAGGTGATGTGTTTATAAAAATGAAATATAAATGCAGGAAGCATGTCTGCATGAGTACAGTTGACTGTGCCATGGCCCTCCGAGGGTCAGACCCCCACAGCACTAAAGGTCAAATCCAGCCAAATTACTGGGTAGCAGGCTTGAACTTTCCCAGCAGCAGATGATCCCACTGGTCACTCTCATTAGTCCTAAAGGGTTAGGTCCTTGCAGTGTCAGGACTAGCTGTCCAGGATAGGATCTGTGGGCACTTTCAACACACAAATCATACAGCCACCTTTGGAAACCCATTGTGAATAGTTTGCAACTTTGCCTAATCACTCCTGGACATACCTGACATTAGTAGAGCCATCTGTGTCATCAGAAAGCTGCCTGCCTGTCTTTAATGTCCTCAGAGCTGACCTCCCTCAGCCCAAAGTCTTCAGCTGTGGCCCTGGGGTTTAGCTTTTGGCTTCAACCCATAAACAACAGACACATTCTTCGCCCATTACAAGGCAGCAGTGTCCATCACTCTTTTTCCATGCTTATTTTAGCAAGCTCTTCTTGGGCAAAGGCTGAGTGAAACTTGGGGGAAAGTGATTGTACAACCTGAATCACACCTGACTCCTTTTGCGTGTGACTCCCAAGCTTAGAGCCCAGGAGCTAGGCTAGTGGGTCTGTGAACTGCTGTGCTGGACTCATGGCATGCATGGCCTCATCTCCACTCGCAGAGCTGGCAGCCAGCTCATCTTCCACAGCTCCAAAAGGCTGAGCCAGGTGCCAGCTCTGCAGGCAGAGGAGGAGGCTGTCCCCATCACTGCTGGAAGCACACAGGAGCAAGGGCATGTCTGGGACATCTCTCCCCTTTGGTGACTCCTGCTGTGCTCCCAACTTAACACTTCCTGCCTTTCTGCACCACCTTCTTCCCCTTCTCACAGCCCCAGCTTTGCAGGGAAAGCTGTGCACCATCCCTCACAGGGCTCAAATCCATCCTTCAAACGTCAACATTGAATGTGACTATTTAACAGAGGCAGCCCCCCACGGGTGCCATGCACAGCAGCTCAGGGGAGCAGCATGTAGGATGCCTCCCACCCCGCTTTGCAAGGAGTGCCCCACACAGGGATGCTGGCAC
The DNA here is from genome assembly GCA_024605025.1 of Megaceryle maxima. Lineage (NCBI taxonomy): Eukaryota > Metazoa > Chordata > Aves > Coraciiformes > Cerylidae > Megaceryle > Megaceryle maxima. The sequence continues at coordinate 10,709 of JANHGN010019512.1, read as the reverse complement.
TGCTGGCCCCGGGAACAAGTGGCATCCGAAGGGCAACACCACGCAGGCAAGGGCAGTGGAAGCAAGACCTGCTCTGCTGAGGGCTGTGGCGCTCCCCTGATACCTCCATGCATCAGGCCCCCTGGGCCTCGCTCGGCACAGCCGTGCCCTGCCTCCACACAAACAGGGGAGGAAAACAGGGACCCCAAAGAACACACCTACCCACCAGCCTCTCCCATCCCCGTGCGGCTTGGAGGCGGCAGCACAGGGCTTTAACTTTCTCCGCCGGATCAAGGGCTTTCTGTCACCATATCGCCGCCTCACCCCCCTGTCCCCTAAGGGCACCCGGCCACCATATGCGAGCTGCGAGGTAGGGGTGGCGGCCCCTTCTCTCCCGGGCACACCGGGCCTGCTAGGCCTCCTGCCGCGGGGCAGCCGGGGGAGGCGGGCGGCGGGGCCTGCGGGCCCGGCCCGTGGTGCAGCGGTGGGCGGTGGCCGCGCTCCCGCCCCGGCTGCCGGCACCGGGGAGGTGGAGCGGGCGCCACTGGGGACGGGGCGAGCGAGGAGCGGAGGCAGGCGGGCAGGCAGGAAGGGAGGAGAGAGCGGTGGGAGGGCGGGGAGAAGTTTATTCCCGGAGACACCTCTCCAGGGCGCGGTGGGGGTGTCGCCCCGCGCCGGCCGCTGTTCGGGCTGCGGGGCTGGGACATGCGCCTCGGCGCTGCCGCTCAGGGTTAGTCACAGCGGGGCGCCGAACCCGAGTCCCCACCCAGGCAAGCGCGGCGACAGGAGTAACTAGTGCCTCTGGCGTACGGACCGAGCGCGGTCGTCTGGATTCTGCCTCCCGCCCACCGCCCGCGCCCTCTCCCTCCTTCCCTTTCCCTCTCCCGGGTGCGTGAGGAGAGATAACAATGGTGGGGCGCAGCCACCGGGCCCCCGCCCTCGCCTAGTGGAAGCGGGTGCCCCACAGCCAGCGGCAGCTCCTCCGCCGCCCCGCCCTGCGGCGGCCCCGGGCCGCGGACCGCGTTGCTGCCGGCGGCGGTGCCTGGAGGCGATGGTGCCCGCGCCGGGGTTAGTCTAATCGCCGCCTCGCCGCCTCCCTTACCGGCGGCGCTCCCGCGGGGCCAGCCGCTCGCCGCCGCGCTCGCTCGGGCTTGTGGCCATCTGATACAACTTGGGAGCCCCTCCAGGAAAATAATAATTAAATAGTGATAATAATAATTTAAAACAAGGAGAACAAGGGAGAGAAGCGGAAGAAGCAAGTGGATAATGTCAACCCCGAGCAGATTCAAAAAGGACAAAGAGATTATAGCGGAGTATGAAAGTCAAGTGAAAGGTAAGCGCGGGGCGCCGGAGTCGCCTCCCCGGCCTCAGGGACGCGGGGCGGCGGCAGCGGCAGTGGGGAGAGCCGCCGCGGCGGGCCAGCTGCCCACCCGGCCGGCCCCTTCCCCCGAGCTGCGGGCCGGGGCCGGCCCCACCGCCGTCCGGGCGGTCAGTCCCTGTTGCCTGAACTTCAGGGCGGCGGTGGAGGGGAGCGGGGAGGGGGCGGGCAGGCAGCGGCCGCTCCCCTACCGCACTCCGAGCGGCGCCGGTTTGTGTGCGGGGCCGTTGGCGGCTGGGGCCGGGCGGCAGCTGCGGTCGTTGTCCGCTGCCCAGCCCCGGAGGTGCAGCTTCCCTTCGTCCGCCGACTTCTGTAACACTGAGCGGGGGTGGGGGAATAAATAAAGAAAGAAAGAAAAGGCTTGGCAGTTAAACTGAGGCGAGAGACAATAGTAAGCCATGCCTCTTTCTTAAGACACATGGCTGGTGTCCCCCACCCTCTCCTCAGGGCTGTAGTTTCTGTGTTGGGCTGTAGAGGATGGCTAATAAAGAATTATCCTTGACTATTGAATGAGCCCTTTCAGTCATCCCAGGAAGTATTTCAGCCTCCCATCGCCCGGCTGCATCGCATCCAACTGTTGTGCCAAGGACAGCACCGGCCGACCCTGGTTTGAGCCATCAGTGCTTCCAGACCCTTGAGTTTTCTCGCCTAGCTTTTTCTATTCTGCCAGTGTCTTGGGTGGAACAGAGGATGAGAAAGTAGCGGAATGGGAGGTGGGGTGTGAGTCTTTTGATGCATATCCTTTTCTTCTGGGTGTTGTCAGGGAATATATTGCATAATGCACAGATTGCAATAAATCCCTGCTTCAGGGATGAGATGAAGCCAAAATGCAGTGTTTAAAAAGCTATGCAACACCTGAACTCTGTTTATTAAAATGATGTGGGTGTGCTCTTTATGTACCTGAGGTGGGCCCTTCTCAATGCTGCCTGTGGTCTGCGACGTGCAGAGACAGAGCATGTCCCCACTCAGGTCTGTGTGCTTCAGGAGCTCCCCTGCCCCATGCCAGCAAGGGCTGGGGACCTTCAAACTGAGGTGTCTTAAGATGGGGTGGGGTGAACAATGCCTCAGCTGTTCAAAGATTTGTTGACTTTCTGTAATTGCACAGTATTTTTTCTTCTTAATTGATCTTGTGAGATCAAATTTTCAAGACAACTCTTGGAGTTTTGTTGGTTTTTTTCCTTCTTAAAAGGAAAGAGGTTGTTCTTGAGTTTTCTTCTTGCTAAGCTTAACTTTTGGTGAAAAATATCTGTCACCAATGAAAGTCTTTTTGGGTCCAGGAAGGAATTTAAACTTAAAATAAAAGACTTTACAGATAGGTGGGCAATGAGTGGGTCTTTTCTCTGCTTGCAGGTAGGCCATGCTTCAAGTGTCTGGCATGGGCAGGACTGAGACAGCTCTAATGTAGCTGGTGGATTCACTGCCATTGAGCCCTTGGAGGATTGGTGCTTCTGCCTCTGTGGAGATGGTGCAGATTTGTCTTGACCACTGAGCAGAAAAAATGTTTAAGATCTTAAGCTCTTTGCAGAGTGTGCAGGCTGTTCTTTGCCTCCTCCTAACATGATTGTTACGGGCTCTGTGGGCTCAGCCTTTATTAACTACAGACAGTTGCTATGTTAGCTGTTCTTTTCTTTTGAATGATGAAGAAAAATATACCATGCCCTTCAGCTACATATATCAAATAATTTCACAAACAACAAAGATTAAGGTAGAAAGCACCTCTGATAACTTGTCTCTCCTTTGGTGTTGTGATCCCCTGTCAAAGTTGTGGAGGAAGGTGGCATTTGTAAACATAGCTTAGGAGGATTTTTTCTTTTTTATGCTTTTTGTGGTGGTCTGGGGTGTGTACAGTCTGGTCCCAACTGTCTTGCCTGAATTGTTGATTAGCAGCTGTTTGAAAAAGTATGGTGGGCTAGAAACTGTAGCTAGAGATGCTTTTTCTTTAACCGGCATCACTATAATTGTATTTTGGGTAGCAAAACCAAATTGTACTAAGACATAATTCTGCTTGATCCTGGCTCAGTGATAGTATAACAAAGTAGTGATACCATTGTGTGATATCTTGAAAATCTTTTTTGACTGGGGGGGGGATGTGTGTCAAGGACTAAGGAATCAGTCCTAACTGCCAGCAAGATAACTTTAAGGAAATGTAAATGCAGGAAAGGCAGGTCCCTATATACTACCTGGAATTCCATATATTATGATAGGAGGAAGGGTGTGGCCGAAATGCTTTTGCCGCCTATGATTTCTGATGTTTGCAATAGCTAGCTGATTTCTCACTGCTGACATTTTTAGTTGCTTGAAGGATGTGGACAATTTGGCAGCAAACTGGCCATCTGAAGTCCTCTGGACAGGCCTGTGCAAAGGAGTGTAACGCCACATATATCCCCTATTTTGTTATGAGACTGCACTGAGCCCAGCTTCCTGAACACCAGTGTTAGCAATTCAGAAACCTCGCCACTGATGTGTGCCTTTGTAAAGCCTGTTGTGAGATGTCTGAATATTGATACTGAAGAAAGAGGGGCCTCTAATATATATGGCCCGTAGGGTGTGTGTGTGGTGCCATATTTGGAAATGAGGATTTAACAGCGCCATTCTTCACGTAGCTTTTGTGCTCTTAACTCCTCAAATAGGAAGCAGTAACAGATATTAATTACTCTGCCTGATTCCTGTGTGGTGTAAAATGACATCTCCTTTGACTTTTAGCAGTATCGGTAGATTGGCTGTTGCTTTAGTGGATCATACAGGAACATTCTGATCATACAGAACCTTCTGACTTGTTGGGCAGAACATCTTATTGCACATTTTTTTTCAACATCCTTGTTCTTCAGGTTAACTTCTGTTAAGAGCTGTCCCAGTTGTAGCAGTAAGGGAATTGTGTTCACTTCCCTGCACATCATACAGAATGCAGAATAATATTTCTTAAAGATGTCTTAATAGTGAAGTTAGACCTGTCTAGATGGATACCTACACCTGTTGTTTTGGGGGATGTAAGGATATTATGATGACATAGGTACCTTAATTTGTAGATAGAAAGGCGCATGGGAAGTATTGCTTCGTTCTGCAACTCTTACTTGTAACAAGTGAGTTATCTTGATATGCTTCAGTTCCAGTATGACCTTGTTATTTGATAATTTTGCTGAAGCACCTACTTCTCAGCAATGTTTCACTTTCTAATCCAAAAGCTTTAGGAAAAGCATCAAGGGCTTGTTTATTCAAGAACATTTTGATAGTTCTCAGGAACAATTTATATTATTATTGAAATAGCTTGAGCAATGTGCCTTGTGGACCTTCTGCAGACTGCATGGGATTAGCAAGTAGAATTATTTCTTCGTTGATCATCCAGACTATCTTGTTTTGTTTTGTTTTCTGAAGAATGTGATAATTTTCTAGGCCCTCTGAAGCCATTAGAAGTAGGTTTCCTACCAGCCTTGAAGCTGAGGTGGGGGATATGACTAGAGCTAGAGATGGAGGCAGTCCTGTTTAAATGAGCAACAGATTGGTGTTATATCCAACAGTTGGGAGCTGAATATTAACTTTCTGATACATGATACTACTTAGATTTATATGTAGCATTCTTTAACTCAAAGCTTAATTGACTACAATAGCCTATTATTATCCCACCTTTTGTGTTCTGAGGCCCAGCTGCTCCTCGGTACTGCTGATAACAAAGTAGCATCTGTCAATAAAGTTACTGAGCAATCCACAGAAGTGAAGAAATACTAGAGCATTGTCTGATGGCTGCGTGGGGATGTTGGGCTGAGCTAGTGAGATCTTGAATACCTATCTCACTTCAGAAATCTCTCTCTCTGGAGAAGAAACAGTAGCAGAGCATTGGGAATGCTGCTCAATAGCTTTCAGACCACTCAAGTGTTAAACTGGCATGTTTACCTTCTTAAGACTTACAACTGGCCTTCCATGCACAGGAGAAATGTGCTTTGACTAGGTAAGGACTGTGCTGACTGTTTATCTGGGCCTGTCTACTGAGGACAGAGCTGCTTAGATGCTTCTTTTTTCCACTTTAATTTTCCAGTTGGAAGTGACTGACTTGAAACACAATCCCAGAAGCAGATTTGCAAAGGGACACACTTCCTGAAGATCAGTATTTGCATAGTTTTCTTCAGAACAAAACACTCCTATTTTCCACTAGAAACAACTTGTTAGCACTGTGTATCACAATGGCTAATTATTTTTTTATGGAAAATGAAAATTCTAACTTGTGAAACAGAATTTCAACTTCAGATTAAAAATCTAGGATTAAAAGAAGAGCAACAAAAGCTGCTACAATACAAATTGGATTGATGTTTTAGTAAACTTATCTCAGAACTATTTTGAAAAAAAAATTAATAATTAAAAATTTGGTGCCTTGTATGATGCCAGAATTCTCAAGTTTTATTTTGAAAAATTGCAGTGAATATGCCAGTTTCTGAAGTTCAAGTTTATCCAATGTGGTTCAGTATAAATATTTCTGATCAAAGAAATTGACCACAGTGAGTTTTGCCTTATACGGAAAAGATACTGTTTTCCATGCTGTTTTTCAACAGGATTTACATGTTGTTAAAGAGACAGGCTAATGAAGTTACTTACCCTTTTCTCCTACTACTTTCTTCCCTCTCTCTGATCCTTCCTTTCAGAGTGCAAACTTCAGTTGTCCAGGTAAATGTTAATGAGTTTGTAGTCAGCTGCAAGGGGTATCTGCAGGTTTAGCTAGTTCAGTCGTAAACTGAACTTTTTTTTTTAACCTACGTATTTGCTTACTCTTAGGTACTCTTACTTTCTCACAGCTTTCTTGGAATGAAAATTAAGGAACTTGTTTTAGTTCTGTACCATGCACTAAAATACTGGGGGCAGTGTGGGGAGTCCTATAAAAAGCCGCCTTCCAAAAGGTCATGATTGAGGAACTTCAGAGGTCTTGGTACCTCGGTCTTGGTGGTACTTTGAAAGTATGGCCAACAGTCAGGACAGGAAAGTAGACTTTTTTTTCCTGGTTTGGCCACTTACTGCAGCTGGCATTCCCCAGCACTGCAATGAAACTATGTTTATTATTTTACTTGAACTTAAAGGTTAATAAAGACCTAGTTGCCATAGCACGCGTGAAAGGGCGAGCAACGAGTGGATTGTCTGACCAGTGTTTCTTCTGGCAGTAAGGCAATCATAATGCATACTTCGTGTATATATTTTGTATATACCTGCACTTTTTTTTAAGAAATCTTAACTTACCTCTGACTCTGAAGCAGTTTGGATCCTTTTATAATAATTTCTTTGGGGATTTTTTCCTTTCCAATAATACTTTTTGTGCAGTTTCAGCATACTTTCACTGTTGCAGAGCAATGCTCTAAATCATACTAAAGTGCATTTAATTTACTGCCATTATCTTTTATTGGTCACTTTTTTATGAACTGAAGTCCTAGTTGCTAATAAAATTAAACTTACAGCTTTGGAATGGCTGCAGTCAGACAGAATGGGATCCAAATTTTATCTAATTTTCTGCCTCAAACTTTGCTTAGGTTAGGTTTTGCCTTTTGTGAAAACTGGTCTCCTTGTCAGTCAGAGGTGATGGATGGTAGCACCAGAAAAAAAGTGGGTCAGTGCTGTTGACACTCGATAAGAAATCCCCTGCTGACCATCACGCAGCCTATTAGAAATCACTGACCATGACTTGACAGTGCAGCATGTCTAACTAATCTCTTTTTTTGGACAGGGCTGGATGTGGGGGAGAGCAAAAATGAAGCCAGGCAGGTGCCAATGGAAGCTCCTGTGGTGCTTGTTCTTCCCTTTTACCTTTCTTTCAAGCCCTTGCTACACCTATCTGTCATGCTAGCCCATGTCTAACCCTTCTGGTCTCTGTAGTGGAAATCAGTGCTACCTTTAACTTCTATTAATCCCTATTAGAGTCTAATCTACTCTTACTGCTTGGCTTTCACAAAGCAAAATAGGCTTTGGAGCATGGGGGTTTGTTTTTGTGTGCAAGCGATTAGTCTAAATGTGTACCAGGGCCCCTTGCACCCTGCTGCGTTGTCTGCTTCCTGCAGGTTTTAGTCGCATGGCAGCATTTCCTCTGTGACTGGCTTCTCCCACTTTGCCAGTCATTGACCCGACCTTCTTGGGACCCCCCCTGTGCTCCCTGCTCTCAGCTGGCTGGGCTGATCTGATGAAGTGCTTGCTATCTCCAAGGCAAGGCTGTCTGACCTTGCTCTGTGCTGGTCAGTCCGGGAGCTGTGAGTCATGAATAGCCTGTTCTGCCTGAAGTTACTTTATGTCTTTTTCCTTCCCCACTTCTTGTCTGTTTGGCACTGTGCCAAATACCCTGAGGTTCAATAGACTGGAGGCAGGGGGGTTATATGTGTGAGTATGTATGTATGCAAGTGGAGGAAGAGCAACAGCTGAAAACTGGAGGCAGTGGTTGAAGATGCAAATGGTTGTGTACCACTAAAAGGGATGAGGTTGGTAGGGTGCTCAGTGGCAGATATTTGGGATGAAACACAGAGGACCATTGCTAAGGCATGGGACCATCTCCTGGGTTAAGAGGAGGCAGAGCTGCCTGTACAGGAAGGCTGCTTGCTCTGTGTGTTTTACATTACCAATACTCTCTGATGCCAAAACTGAAGGAGTTGGTTATCACTGCTCTTTTTCCTTTGTTTGCAAGACTTAAACAACTGCAGGCTGTTTGGGCAGTTTGTCTGGTGGCTTGGTCCTGTGGGAGTACTCTAAAACAAACAATTCACTTTGATCTCTTGTAATGGGAGCGGTAATCCTGAGACACTGCTTCCTCAGGAACCTACTGTTTTCTGCAGCTTGTGGCAGTTATCGTCTGGTAGACACAGAAGTGTGTCACAAGTCAGTTATAGCCACCTGGTAGGCTAAAGGTGGCTATTATGCTTTACTATACTCTGACCACTAATCCATCTCGTCCAGGCAAAATTCTGGTATTCTCAAGCCATTTTCTGTTAGCTACAGCTTAGTAACTGAACAAATAAAATGTCTTTAATAACCCCTTCCTTCTACTCTGTTCATGCCACTATTTCTCAGGCATATACCTGTATGAATTTCAAGGTGCAGTATTCAATTTTGCATCATACAACCCACTGGAAACTGGGATTTTAACTGGAGGTGACAGTTTGATAAATCCTTAGACTGAGGTGGAATCTCTTTATGGAAAATGAAGAATGGTTGGAACTAACCCCAAGGAAATCTATGTTCTGTTTCCAAGAACTGGCTTGTGTATGGACATTGTCATGACTTCATATAACTCTCTTAGTGAATGCAAACATAATGAACAGTTTGTCTTCTCTAGAAGGAGAAAACACTTGGCTTAGTTCATGACAGGTGCAATCATAGAATGGTAGGGGTTGGAAAGGACCTCTGGAGATCTCCAAGTCAAATCTCCCTGCCAGTGCAGGAGCACCTAGGGCAGGCCACACAGGAACACATTCAGGAGGGTCTTGAAAGTCTCCAGAGAAGGAGACTCCACAACCTCTCTGGGCAGCCTGTTCCAGGGCTCTGTCACCCTCACAGTAAAGAAGTTTTTCCTCATGTTGAGGTGGAA
>JANHGN010019510.1:0-34166 GCA_024605025.1 Megaceryle maxima | reverse complement strand
GAGCAGGAAGAGAAAGCTCTTGGTTGTGAGGGGGTCAGAGCCTATGCCAGGCTGCCCAGAGAGGTCGTGGAGTCTCCTTCTCTGGAGAGATTCCAAACCCGCGTAGACACTGTGATGCTGGGCCCCCTGCTCTGGGTGACCCTGCTGGATTGATCAGGGAAGTGGCACCAGATCATCTCCTTAGTGCCCTTGCAACCCCACCATGCTGGGCTGCTGGGATCTTGCTGGATAGGAGCAGTGGGAGTCACTGGGACAGTCCTGGGCTATGTCTGGGAGCCAGAGGTCCCTTCCTTGCTGGGTGTCTCCTCTGGGTGCCCGCACCCACAGGTGCCATTGCTGGCCAGCCTTGTGCCTGGCACATGTGGCAGGGCTGGTGGCACTTCCCCACTGACTCTGCCCATCCCGGTCCTTGCAGGGCTGAGAAAGCTGCTCCCAGACCCACCATCATGTCCTGCCAGAGCAATGCTGGATTGGATGGCACTGGCTGTGCCACGCTTGGGAGGAGCTGGGCTCAGCCCAGCTGTGAAGTGGGCAGAGGGGTGGGCAGCGCCGGTGGGGCTGCAGTGCCTGGGAAGCCCCAGGAGGATCCCAGCACATCCCAGACCCAAGCTGGCTGCTGACACCCAAGTGAAGCAGGAATTTGGGTGCTGCCACCGGTACCACCATGGCAGCTTGAGTGCCCAAGGGCTGGGGGACTGGGGCAGGGGCCCCCCAGGTTGCAGCAGAGGGTGAGGATAGGTGGAGGCATCTCAAGGGCCCTTCTCCCTTTCATCAGAAGGCGTCAGCCCCTGGAAACTCTTGGTAACCAGCTGTGCCAACGACACTGGTGAGATTCCTGGCAGCAGTTCAGGCTCTGGTACACATGGCCCTCCACCCATGTGGGTGAGTCCCCACATTTGCCCCATTTCCCATGGGATGAGCTCCCACAGCTGCCCCATATCCTGCATTGCAGCCACAGCTGCCCCATGTTCCATGTTGCAGCCACAGATGCCCCACATCCTGTGGGATGAGCTTCAACATCTACTCCATGTTCTATGGGATGGGCCCCCACATCTGCTCCATATCTTGTGTTGAAGCGACATCTCATCTGCCCCACATCCTGTGGTATGAAGCCCCACATCAGCCCCATGTCCCTGAGATGAGCCCAAACGTCTCCACTCTCAAGGTGCCCCAACATGCCGGGGCTGGTAGGGCAGGGAGGGGCTGCTGGGGGCCGTGGGGAGGGACTGGGAGAAGGGACAGGTTTTACTGGCAGAGTGGTGTGGGATTTGGAGAGAGGGTGGCGGAGGAGTCTCCTGCCTGGAACGGGGCTGGGGGCAACCGGGAGGAGTCTGTGGTGGGATGGGCTGGATCTGGGGGTGCTCCAGGGTGGGAAGAGTGGTCGCTAGGGCTGCAAGGGGGAAGGGTGTGATGGGGACAGGTAGGGGAGATGGGGCATTTTAGGTGGGTCCCCCTCCAGTTCTTCCCTACCCTGCCACCGATCAGGGGATGCAGTACCCAGTCCCACGGGTAGGCAGACAGGCTCCTGCTGCTGACCCACCCCGGGGTCAAGCCCAACACGGGGCTGCTCGAGACTGCAGGATGGGCGAGCAGGGAGGATCGGGTCGCACCCCGCCCACGGTGGGGACAACCCCACAGCACCGTGTGCCCACCTTACCGGGTCCTGCGGGACAGTGCTGCCAGTGCCCGCCCCTCCCTTGGCACCTGCCACCCTGCTGAGCCCGGCTGCGCCTGTCGGAGCCTTGAGGTGCCACCAGCTTTTCCCTGGAAATTGTTCCACCCACACAGTCACTCTCATCGCCCCGCTCCTGGGTCATGCCAAGCCCGGCTGTGCCCGTTGGAGCTCTGAGGTGCCACCGGTTTGTCTCTGGATCCGTCCTGCCCGGGTAGCCGCCACCGCCCGTCCCGCTCCAGCCCCACGACGGGCTTAGGCACCACCACCCTCGGCCAGGAAGGCCGGCGCAGCCTGGCGTGCACCGGCACGGCACGGCGCGGCTGTTGCTCTCTGCCCGCTGTCCCACCCCGGCACCGGCCGCAAACCAGCCCGCCCGGCGGGCGATGCTACATTCCCAGCATAGCCGGGACCCGCCCGAGCGCCTCCGTCCGCCACGGCCCCGGAGCGGCCCCTCGACACCCGGCCGGGCCCCGTCCGCCGGACCCCTCCTACCTGGGGCGGTGGCGGCAGGACGGGCTCTCCCGGCAGGTGTCCGCGGTCCCGCTGCTTCGCCGCCGCTTCCTGCCCGCGCCCGGGGCACGCTTAAAAACTCGCCCTTCCCCGCCCCGGGGATGACACGGCGGCCCAGCCCTGACAGAAGCACGCCGCCCAACCTTCCCCCGGCCCCCTCCCGCTGCTGCCCCGGTGTCCCCTGCCCCGGCACGGGGTCTGGCATCACTCGGTCCCCGTGGATCGCGGCAGGGCCGCGGTGTGACCAAGCGACCCAGTCCCAGTGGTAGCCACGTGCTCAGGAGGTGAGAGACCCCGGCGGTGCCAACGCCCACACCGTGCTCATCCCGGCAGCCTCTTGTCCTTTTCCCCACGACCGCCCCTTTGCTAGCAGCCCTTGATGCCCCTGTGCCCCATCCTGTGGGGGCTCCATCCAGCCCCTCACCCTCCCCAGCTGATCCCGCCTCCCCAGCTGGATTCAGGGCCGTTTCCCAGCAGATTGGTTAATTTGTCTGGAACCAGGGCTGACAGACCCCAGAATTCCAGCTACAGGCAGAGCCTGGCACCACAGCAGCTGGGGTGGAGATGGGGGCTGGGACACAACCCTTCCCCAATCCCCTCACCTGCGCACCCACCCCTGCCTGTCCATGCGGAGTCCAAATTGTCCAAAACATGCCCGAGCTGCCCCAACACCACCTGAGTCAGCCCAACACCCCTGCCCAGCCCCACAGCCATTCCCTGGGCCCTGCACCCAGCCCCACCCCAAGCACCCCATCCCCTTGCTGTGGGTGCTCGGTCGTCCCCAAAAGAGCACCAGACACCACACTGCGGGGTAGGATACCTTGGGGGCTGCCAGGCACTGGTCATGCTGCAGCCCCCTCCTGGTGTCAGCGCCATGGGCCATTGTGCTGAGGAAGGGATGCTCAGGGCTGGGCACAGTGTTTATGGGGCGTGGGAGTGTGTTGTCTGGAGAGGTGCCGGTATCCAGGCACAGGGCTGGCTGCACGAGCCAGTGGCATAGCACGGTGTGGTCCAGCAGGCAGCCAGCCCTGGCACCAGCAGCACGGCCCCTGGGGAGGGGCATTCTCTGGGGGATGGCACAGTTGAGCACCCAGGTGGGAGCCCACTGTGTGCCCACAGCTTGGGCAGCGCTGGACTGTTGGTGCCGGGAAGGACCTTCTAGTGCCATCAGAGCAGCTAGAGCTGGGGGACTGTCCCGGATGGTGCCCTGACATGTAGCGACATCCAAACAGCACCAATGTGGCCAGAGAGGAGGGGCGGAGGCTGTGCCCCACTGACTGCTGACAACTTACCAGTGTCTGTCCCTGCAGAACATGGGGAGGAGGTTGTGCCCCAGAGCCCAGCACAGGTGTCTTGAGGGTTGCTGTCACAGCAGTGCCAATCCTAGGAGGTGCTGAGGACCCTTAGTCTGACAGCAAACATCAGGCCCCTGCCCTGGGCAGCATGGCTGGGTCAAACTGGGCTGTACTGGGCCATGCTGGGCCATTCCTCACTACGCCTGCCAACATTGTTTTGCTTTTGCTTTCCTGGGCACCCGCCCAACAGCAGAGAAAAGGGTCTGATTACGACAATTAGCTGTAATTAGCTGGTGATTGCAATCGGTGCAGGAGCTCCAACAAACCAGCCACGGTTCAACCAAAGCCTCTGAGATGCCAACAAAGACAAGGAGCCCAGGCATCTTGTCCCCACCTGTGGGCAGACGCAGATGGCAGTGGCTGTGGGTTCCCAGGAGCCTCGGTCACACTGGCCCTGAGCCAGCAGAGCCAGTGCGGGGAAGGGGAGAGCCCAGCAGTGGTGCAGGCATGAGGGCACCATGGTTTGGCGTGGCACAGCCAGGTACACACATGGGCTGCCCCAGCCCAAGTGCTAACACTGACCTGTGCGGCACCAAAGCCTCTGGCCACCACTGCCACCATGCCATCACCTCCAGCCCCAGGTGCACCCTGGCACTGGGCAGTGTGTGAGGGCTCCATGTGGGATGGGGGTGTGAACTGGAGGCTGGAGGGACAGCCCTGGCAACTCAGCACCCTTAGGGATTGCACCACAGCATGATAACCTCAGGGATCACATCCCGCTCTGCCTCGGAGTGTGGACAGGAGGTCCTGGGTGGGGAAAACGCATCACTGCAGTGTTGACTCTTCACCCTGGGCAGTGTTGCTGGGCTCTGGCAGGTGGTATGAAGCAACTGCTGCATGGCTCCAGTGTGGGGTGGCTGCGTGGGGCCCATACCGCTCCAGATGATCCAATGGCTGGGGCAAGTGCTGGTTGGGCAACAGGGTGGCACCCGCCTCCCCCTCCCTGCTCCACGGGGTGCTCGCCGGGGCACAGCCACTCCACTGCTTCTGCAGAGCCCCACGGCACCATCTCCAGCAGCTAGTGCAGCTCAGGGGGCCCAGGACCGAGGGCACATCCATGGTGGTGCCTGTTTGGGGCTGAGCCCCCTGCCTCACTCTCCCTCCACTGCCCCTGGAGCCATGGGCATGGCAAAGCCCTGGTGAGGTGCTCATCAGCCAGCTCTGGCATGGCCACAGGCTGTGGAGGCTCTGCTGGGGCATCACCACATCTGACCAAGGATTTAGAGCCTCACTTGGAACATGTCCCATCCACACAGTCCGGGGTTGTGGCATCGCATCCCCCCCGTCCTGGCTCCCGCAGTGCCAGTGGATACATAGCCACGCAAACATTTGGCAAAACCCAGGACAGAACTGCTCCCTGGGGCTCTGGCTGCAGCTGACACAGACCAGTGGTGCTGGGTGTGATCCTGTGTCTGGGAGTGGTGGATGAAGTTTCCATAGGCAAAGGAATGTGCAATGCAATGTGTATTGGCAGCACCGGCAGCACCATGGGGACATTCCCGAGACACGCTGGCAGGTGCTCAGTGCTGCTCTCAGGGGGCATTGGGCACATGGGGCATTTGCTGAGGTCCCCACTGTGCAGACAGGGGCTGTGCCCCAACACCATCTCTCTGGCATGGATGGGGTCACGGTGTCTGCCAGTGCTGCCCGCCGCAGGTGCCAGGCCCTGGGTAGAGGTGCTGGGCACTGCAGGAACCCCAGCAATGCTTTCCTGGGAAAGGAGGTGAAGCAGCATGGTGCCTGTTGGCACCTGACCCAACGCCCCAGGCTTGCCAGCTGCACCTCCAGCACTGGGTGGCTCTGCCAGCAGCCCACCCAGCCGTGCATGGCCACTGCGTGCCACCACCATGGGCCATGTGCATACTGGCTTCAGCAATGCTTATGGCGGGTGAGCAGACAGATGGACAGAGTGCAGTGAGCCCTGGCTGCTCATAGAAAAAGAAACCTACACTTTATTGTGGTGGCAGGGCCATGCTGAGTGGCATGGCGCCCGGCCAGGGTTACATTCAGCTCTACTGCTGTCCAGTTAGCGGGGTGACATCAGCATGCGGCAGTGGGACAAGGGTATGGGCACCAGGGACCACACCTTGGCACCCCTGGCACCCCAGCCCTGGTGGGATGGGGTGAGGGCAGCCATGGCCAGGGCCCCATGCAGGCACACACTGAAGGCCCAAGGAGGGGTGAGGGTTAGCACCAGAAATGGGGCTCGGCCTCTGGTGAAGGGCAGAGGTGCCCAGGTACCAAGCCCGGCCCCTTCCCACTGGGGTGCGGGTGGCAAGACAGGGAGAGACACCCCCCTCCCAGCAATGCCGGGGGTGCACCAGCAGCCATTGGGCTGGCACAGGATCCTATGGCTGCAGAATGCTCCCAGCAGCTCCCCCAGCACTGGGATGGGGGCTTGGGGATTGGACCCCAGACCCTGACACACTGCCCAGTGGAGTGGTGCGAAGGGGGTTGTGCCAGGAGGAGCCCGGGGGCGGTTCAATGGGTGTGGGGGGGTGTTTGCATATTCACCAGGGCCAGGCCCAGTGGCATGGGTGATGGACAGACAGACAGTTCAGCCCTTGCAGGTGGGTATCCGCTCGGAGGCTGCGACACTGGGCCAGGGACCCGCGGCCACGGCTTCGCCATCCTCCATCCTCGGGGCCAGTGGCCACCGGGGAGGAGAGTCCTGAGTGGGGCCGGCCAAGGGTGCTGGGCACAGGGCGAGCAGCTGGGAGGGTCAGCGGCAGGGGCTGCAGCGCTCTGGGGGGGACCCGTCAGGTGGCTCTGGAAAGGACACAGAGGGGCTGGAGCCACATGCTCCCTGCACTGGTGGTCATGGGGCCAGGGAACAGCCCCCCAGCCCTGCCCCACAGCATCCCAGTGCCCTGCCCCACAGTGTCCCATCACCTACAGCTCCCCTGTGCTCCCCCAGCCCCCCTGCCAACTGGGTGGCCCTGCAGTTCCAGATGCCATCTGGGGTGCCCAGGGACACCCACTCCCTATCAGCTTGTCCCTCACCTGGAGGTGCCAGAGCCAGGGTCCCCTCAGTGGTGGTGAAGGGCAGCTCAGCTCCGTCGGGCAGCAGAGACCCACGGGAGCGGGGACACCGGTCTCCGGATCGCGTCCGCCGCAGGACCGACTGAAGACCAAGAGATGGGTCCACAGGAGTTGGGACTTCTAGGATTGGGGAGTCTCAGTATTTCCTGGGGTGGGGGGGGGGTGCCAGCGCTCACCTTCCTGGCCAGGGGGCTGCTGGGGGCGGAGGCGCTGCTGTAGAGGCTGAGGCTGGAGTTGGAGCGGCTGGGGGACAACACTTTGGAAGAAGGGGACGATGGGTTCCCCATGCACTTGGTGGCAGTGGCTGCAAAGGCATCGGGGGCCAGGTACTTCTCATTGATCTTCAAATTGGTCCTTCCCTTCACTGGGTACAGTGGTGGTAGTGAGCAGGGTGCTGGGATGGCCACCATACCACGGCCAGAGTTCTCCTGGCCTTGGCCCCACCACAGACCCTCCTGGCCACAGAGACGCAGACACTCAGTGCCCATGGGACACCCAGTGCCCATGGAACACCCACACCCACCTCTGCAGGGGTCGTTCTTCACCAGGAACTCATCCAGCGCGATCCATCCCCCACCAACCCGCACCATCAGGGTGCTGCGCAGGATCCGCACCATCCGCAGCTGCTGGGACTCCCCAAACTGTGGAGACAGGGATATGGGGTGAGACAAGGGGACCAGGGAGGCATAGCAGGGCTGGGAGCCATAGAGGGGGTGCCAGAGCAAGTACCAGCACCCAGATCTGCCCAAATGGGTCTCCTGCATCACTCCCATGCAGCCTCTCAGTCCAGTGGTGTCAGGGGACATGTGGATACATCCTGTCCCTGGGCAGCAGGAACCCACCATGCATGGGGGGCTGCGGGACCTCTGCTCAGGTCTCAGAGCAAGCCCAGCACCCTGGGACTGGCAGCCACGGCTGTGCTGGTAGCATAGGTCAGGTCATAGAATCATGGAACCATCAGATTATTTTGTGTGGGAGAGCCCTTTGAGCTCCTGGAGTCCAAGTGTTGCCCCAGCACTGCCAGGGCACCACTAACCCATGTCCCTCAGCACCACATCTCCACATGGGGTTTGGAAACCTCTCCAGGCATCACAGGGACTCCACCCCTGTCCTGGGCAGCCTGGGACGTGTGGAAGAAATTGTTCCTCAGCTCCAACCTAAACCTCCCCTGGGGCAACTTGAGGCCGGTTCCTCTTGTTCCATTACTTGGGACAAGAGATCTCATCCTCCACCAGGCTCCAACCACCCGAGGGTGTTTCAGGGAGCTGTGGAGAGCCAGAAGGTCTCCTCTGAGCCTTCTCTCCAGGCTCAACAAGCCCTGGTCCCTCAGCTGCTCCTCACCAGACTGTTCTCCATCCCCTTCCCTAGGCACTCACCCGGTAACGGTTGGCGCTGATCTGCTCCACCTGGAACCGCTTGGCACAGTTGCACTGGGCCACCTGCCTGTTCACCTGGGGGTGACACGCTGGGCTCAGACCCACGGTGGCAATTCCCACCCTGCCCCAACTGCTGCAGCTCCCCCTGCTTCACCATACCTCATCCTGGATCTGGTCGGCATCAGCAATCCGGCGCAGTGGGTCCCGGTTGGGGTGCAGGGCACTGACAAACTCATAGTAGTCAATGAAGCCGTCACCATTCATGTCAAAGATGCTGGCAACAGCGTTCATCTCCAGGACATTGGTGGGGAACTCTGGGGAGAGAATCATGGAATCATTAACTGGTTTGGGTGGGAAGGGACCTCTCAAGGTCACCTGGTCCAGCCCCCAGCAGGGAGCAGGGCCACCTGCAACTAGAGCAGGTTGCTTAGAGCCCCGGCCAACCTCCCCTGCAATGGTGCCGGGGATGGGACAGCCACCACCTCTCTGGGCAGCCTGGGCCAGGCTCCCACCACCCTCAGCAGCAACAATTTCTCCTCCTCTCTGCTCTGAATCTCCCTCTTTTAGTCTAAACCATCCCCCCTTGTCCTGTCCCAACAGGCCCTGCTCAGAACTCTGTCCCCAGCTTTCTGACAGTCCCCTTGAAGTCCTGAAAGGCCCCAAGAAGGTCTCCCCAAAGCCTTCTCCTCTCCAGGCTGAACACCCCCAACTCTCCCAGCCTGGCCCCCCAGCAGAGGGGTTCCAGCCCTCCCAGCATTGCTGGGGCTCCTCTGGCCTTGCTCCAACAGGTGCCTGTCTCTGCTGTGCTGAGGACTCCAGAGCTGGCCCCAGCACTGCAGGGTGGTCTCCCCAGAGCACTGGGAGCAGAGGAGCAGGATCCCCCCCTTCCCTGCTGCTGACGCTGCTAGGGATGCAGTCCAGGAGATGGTTAAGCCAAAGACAAATAAGGGGACCCTCAGACCACCATGCCCTGCACCATCCATCACCAGCACCAAACCCTGGGTTCCCAACTGGCAGCCCTTATCCATCCCCATCCACCTCTCCCCAAACAGCGGGATGAAGCCCTGCGGGGTGCCCCAGCCTGCCCCAGCCCACCCTTTGAGGGGACACACACGCACTGGAGGCCAGGACACTCTCAATGAACTCCCGCTGACTGATGCGCCCATCCTGGTCCCGGTCAATGCCGCGGAACACGTCCAGGATGCGGGACTTCATCTGGCCGATCCAGTGCATGTACCGCTTCCGCCAGACCCCAAAGTCGAAGTGGGCAAACTCCTCCAGCTCCGGGGGGCACAAAGGGGAATTAACGGCATGAAACACCCCACCCAGAGCCCACCACCACACCAGCTGGGTCCCCACCTTCTGCCCCCAGTCCCAACCCCACCAGGCTTGGCCAAGGGTCGTCTGCCCAGGACTCCCCAGCTCCGTGTTGCCAGATCGTAGCTGTCAGGTTCCAGGAGCTTCCACCACGGGACACCCTGCCTGAGGAATGGGGTCTGGGAAGGTTCCCAAGTGCTGCTACTCCATCCCACCCACCCTGGCAACCATCCTTGTCCTCACCCGACCCAGGGGTCACACCAGCAGAAGCCAGGACGTGCCAGTGGCACCAGGGTCCTGCCAAGGTGCCCATACCTCCCGCAGGCGCTGCAGCGCCGTCTCCAGCCGGTACTGCCGGTCCAATGCCAGGAGCCAGAGCTGCTGCCAGCGGTGCAGGAGCTGTGCCAGGAGGGGCGTCTGGGGCTCCAACCCCCCGAGTGGCACCACTGCCGTGCCCAGAGCCTTCCCAGTGCTGCGGCGCCCTGCAGCTGAGGGGGATGGGCAGTGAGGGCACGGCTGTGGGGCTGCCGGGGCTCGGGGGTGGGGGCAATGGAGGTCCTTACATGTTGCCAGTCGTCGGGAGGACGGTGGGCCCAGCTCAGTGCCCAGCTTCCGCTTGCAGCTCTTGGTGACCTTCTCCACATCAGGCTGCTTGCGGTTCAGCTCCTCCATGAACACCTGTGGCACAGCACCGGTGCTGAGCACCCACCAGCCATGCCAGCACATCCCCCCAGGTGTGCCCAGCCACCTCACCAGCATTGCTGGGCACAGAGCAGGAGCCAAGAGTTTGGTCACCCACAGACCAGCCCCACTGCCCCCTCCCCAGTACCATCTTGCATCAAATCATAGAATCATTTGGGTTGTAAAATACCTTGAAGCTCCTGGAGTCCAAGTGTTGCCCCAGCACTGCCAGGGCTCCACTAACCCATGTCCCTCAGCACCACAGCTCCATGGGGGCTTGGAAACCCCTCCAGGGACCATGGGGACTTCATCCCTGCCCTGGGCAGCCTGGGACAGCCCTGGACAACCCTCAAGGGGATGGAAGAAATTCTTCCTCAGCTCCAATCTAAACCTCTCCTGGAGCAGCTTGAGGCCAGTTCCTCTTGTCCTGTCCTTTGTTCCCTGGGAGCAGAGCTTCACCACTGCCTGGCTCCAACCTCCCATCAGGGAGCTGTTGAGAGCCAGAAGGTCTTCTCAGAGCCTCCTCTCCAGACTTAACACCCCTAGATCCCTCAGCTGCTCCTCAAAAGTTCTCCGGACCCTTCTTGGGCTCTAGACCCTTTCCCAGCTTCATTGCCTTTCTTTGCCATTTTTTCTTCACACCAGTAGCTTTTGCCATGGGCTCGATGGGCTCGGGCTGCAGCTGCTGCCATGTTGCCGCTGCAGTCCCAAGCTGCAGCCTGGTGCCCCCAAAACTCCTCTCTCAGGTTGAGCACTCGCCTGGAGCCAGGCAGGGTGGGGGACACCCTCAGAGCACAGGGTCCCTCACCATGTGCTGCGCGTTGAGCTCCTCCAGCTGCTCTGCCTCCTCTGGCAGCGGCTCCTGGTCCCGCAAGCCCAGAGCCTCTTCGGCCGCTGTGATCCAGTCAACAAGCTGGGCCACCTCCTCCCGCTCAGCAGCCAGTGCAGCCGCCTGTGCCCGCAGCCGCTCGCCCTGCTGCTGGGCCCAGCTCAGCACCTGGGGGCACAGCCACAGGGGTTGTGTGGGGTGGGGGCACGGGGCTGGTGGCCTCACCACAGACCCTGGTGTCTGTAGCCCCCCCACAGCACCAGGGCTTTGAGGACGCCTGTCCAGCAGCCCTGTGGCTGGGGCAGGGGATGTGAGGCAGGGACAGGGGGCAGGGGATGCAGAGGCTCACAGCCTACCCATGCCCAGGGCAGGACTGTGTCCCTGCTGGGGCAGGGCTGTGCTGTGGGGCCTCTGTGGCTTCTGGGTGCTGCTGCTAGTGCTTTGGGCACCAGCCCTGCATCTGTCCCTGTGGCAGCGGCCAAACAGTAGCCATGTCCATGCCACAGCAGACGTGGCAGCTTCCTTGGGCTGTTCCACATCCTCAGCTGAGAG
This sequence comes from Megaceryle maxima, assembly GCA_024605025.1. NCBI lineage: Eukaryota > Metazoa > Chordata > Aves > Coraciiformes > Cerylidae > Megaceryle > Megaceryle maxima. The sequence goes on along the minus strand of JANHGN010019510.1, from coordinate 22,829 downwards.
GGCAGCAGGAGCCCAGAGCAGATCCAGATCAGATACCAGAGACCTTGGACACTGGGGATCTCAGACACAGGGGATTTCTGCTCAGCGAGGGCTCTATACAGAGGCGGACAAGGACTTGTCCAAACCCATCAGACCCTTCTGGGTGAGCTGGGAGCTGGAGCTCCCTCCTGTCAACCCTCACTGCCTGGCAGCCCCTGAGCTCTGGCAGGACCAGGGTCTGGGATGGGGCTCCCTGGGGCGATGCTCTCCAGTGACTCCCTGTCTGGCCTGGGTGGCATTTGCTATAGCATGAGAATGAGCCACCACTACCTGGGTGGCACCACAGAGGCAACAGTGACCCTCAGTGCAGCTCTGGGATGGGGGAGTCAGGTAAGACCAAGGGGCTAGCCAGACCAGTGGGTTCCAGTGCGCCAGGACTGGGCAGGAGCTGGGTGGTCACTGGCATGACCAGGGACATGGCCAAGCACCCCCAGATCCCCGCACGAGTCAGGATGGCGCCGGCAGTGGGGCTGCGCTCATCCTGGTGCAGACTCGCTCCCCACCAGCGAGGGACAGGGACGGGGACAGGCCCCACCAACTCACCTCCTGGAAGCGGCTCTTGGCCACTGTGACCCAGGACTTGATGGTGATGACAGAGTCGGGGTGGCAGGTGGAGAGGATCTCCTCCCCCAGTGAGGTGATGCACTCCAGCTCCAGCTCCTGGCACTGCAGGGACTTCAGCAGCTCCTGGGGTGCACAGATCAAGGTACTGCTGGTGCTCAGCACTCACTGCACACCCCAGGGACCAGCCTCTACCTGGCCTGGCGTGTGGGTCAGGCAAGGACACAGGGAGGAGTGAGGCCACCATGGGGTGCACGGAACCCCAAATATCCACACCTCAGGGTGCTGAGGACCCCAAACCCCATGTCTTGGTGTGATAGGATGCACCAGGTCTCATGTGGTGCACCCTGGGGCCAGCTGAGGCTGAGCACAGTGATGGGACATCCTGAAATAAGGGTGGAGCCACCCTAGATACAGGGACTGGCGGGGACTGGTGGGGGCTGAGACAGACCTGCAGCTGGTCCTGGCACTCCTGCACGGCTGGCTCCTCCTCAGGGAAGATGCCGAACTTGAGGGTTTTCTCAGCCTCGGTGAGACGCCCCAGGAAGGCCTGCACCAGGCTATGGAACTCCTCTGCCTGTCACAGGCACCCTCTCAGCACCCACCTCATGGCCTCCGAGAAACCCCCCCAGGCTGCCTCCAGACCCCAATCCCTGCAGTGTGGCTCCTGACCCCCCAGCAGCAGGTCCCCACTGAGCAGGGCTCCCTGAACCCGGGCACACCTACAACAGGCACTCATAGCACCCAGCCTGGCACCCGGCCACAGTATCTTGTGACATGGCCACCCACTGCCTGGGCACCCCACGGAGCACCCTGCAGTGCAGCCACCCACACTCAGGCACCCCAAGGAGCACCCCAAGGAGCACCCCAAGGTGCAGCTACCCACCTCTTGGATACTCCATGGCCACCCACCACCCAGGCACGCTACAAAGCACCCCAAAGTGCAGCCATTCACCACCCAGACACCCCATGGCCACCCACTACCCAGGCGGTCACCCACCTGCCCATGTTCCCTGCAGAATCTTCCCAAGAGGACACACCAGCTGCAGACCCTGGCACCTCCATCCAGTGAGGCCCCAAGTCTGGCAGCTGCCCCCCGGCACCCAGTGGCACCCACCTGCCGGAGCGCAGCCTCCAGACGGGCCTGTTTGCAGACAGAGAGGGTGCAGACAAGGTCCCAACGGGTGCCGAGCTCCTCCACCTGCCGCTGCAGCCACTGCGAGTCGCCACCGCCACCACCGCGTGCCAGGTCCCGCACTGAGCGCTTCAGCATCTTGACGCAGCTCGCCCGCTTGCCCAGCTCCTTCTGAAAGACCTGGGAAGGGGGTGGGAGGCATCAGGGGGTTCCCTGCCAGGCCCCCATCACCGTGCAGGGTTCCCCGGGGGTCGTGGCACCCACCTTGTGCTTGTCCATCAGGTCGGTGACCAGGTCACGGTCGCCGCCGACAGGCACATCCTCGCTGAGCTGTGGCTCGGCCCGGTACAGCCAGTCCATGAGGGCCTGCAGCGCATCCGTGAACTTGCCCGAGAAGAGCAGGTTCTCCTCCAGCTTGTGCTGCCTGTGAGGAGGGACGTGGGCAGGGCCCAAGGCAGGGAGGGGGATGCCCAGGGGCATAGGGTAATGAGGTGCCCACCCCACCAGGACCCGCAAGGCAAGCGGAGCAAGCATCCCAACCCATCACACCTCATCCTATCCCATTAGAGCCCATCTCAACCCATCATAGCCCAATCCCACCTCACCCATCCTCATTTTCATCCACATCCCACACCAACTTCATTTCATCTTTATCTTCATCCCCCTCCCCAACCTCATCCCATCTTCATCTTCATCCCCATCCCAGCCCATCTGCATCTCACCTTTATCTGCATCCCCATCCCATCCTCATCTTCATCCTCACTTGCATCCCATCCCTGACCCATCTCGTCCTCATCCCCACCCTATCCCATCCCACCCCATCCTCCTCCCATCTGTAATCCATCTCATTCCCACCCAATCCCAGCTCACCCTGACCCCGCCTGTCCCACCTCTCAGCCACTCGACTACACAAGGCATCCCAACGCTCCTTCAGCTCCCCCAGCAGCTCCTCCAGCGGCTGCAGATCCTCAGGGAGCCGGGCCCGTTCCCGCAGCGCCCGCCCACTCCGCACCGTTGCCTCATATACTGGCCGCTTCGATCGCAGAACCTTCTGGAAAGACTGCAGAGGCGGGGGGTGGGTCCACCTGAACCCCACTACCCACAGCCCCCCAGCAGCACAGCACTGCTATCCACTGGGAACTGGGGATCTCCCCCTGACCCCCACCCTGTGCTGCACCAGTTGGCCCTTGATCTCCTCCTGGTTCCCACCTTGTGCTGGGCCAGTTGGCCCTTGATCTCCTCCTGGCTCATGGCCGTGTCCTGTGGCAACTCCAAGCTCTGCTCAACCTCATCCATCCAGTCCAGGAGCAGCCGCCGGGACTCACTGAACTGGAAGAGAGGGTAGGGAGTCTGGGGGGGTCCTTGTGCACAACAGAGGGACTGGGGACACCCAAATGACCCATCTTTTCTCCTGGCTGAACACCCCCAGGTCCCTCAGCTGCTCTTCACCACACGTGCTCCAGCCCCTTCCCCAGCTCCGCTGACCTTCTCTGGCCACGCTCCAGCCCCTCAATGTCCTGCTGGGACTGAGGGGCCCAAACCTGACTCCAGGATTCCAGGGGCAGCCTCCCCAGTGCCCAGTGCCAGGGGATGGTCCCTGCCCTGGTCCTGCTGGCCACACTGGTGCTGACACTGCCAAGGTGCTGGCTTCTTGTCACCCTGGGCACTCTCTGGCTCACCTCCACCCACCTGGACACCAACCCCCCCAGGGCCTTTCCTGACAGGCACTTTCCAGCCACTCTGCCCCAGCCTGGACCCCAGCCGGGGGTTGTGGTGACCCGAGGGCAGGACCTGGCCTTGGTCCTGGTTGAACCTCATCCCTTCCTGCCTGGGCAGAGCCCTCTGGAGAAACCCAGAGCCCTCTGTAACCTCCCCACCCCACGCTGGCACAGCTGCCATCAGGAGGTCCCTGTGTCCCTGGTACCTGCTTGGCACGTTTGCGGGCGTCCTCCAGCGCAGCCCCTCTCTCTGACGCCTGCTGCAGCACCTTGCCCAGCCGCTCCTGGGCACTCAGCACCAGGTTCTGGATGACAGCCCCATCCTGCCTCCTGCTGAAGTCCTTCAAGCGAGATGCGACAGCCTCCAGGCCACCCAGCTTCTCCCCGTGGGCATTTGCCTCCTTCACCAGGGCCTGAGGAGAGGGGTGGCAGCTGGGGACATGCCAACAGCCCCTGGGCACAGCCTGACCTGGGACCGACTCACACCATCACAAGGAGAGACATCTCACCAGCAGCCCTGAATAGATTTCCGCTCCTGCTGCTGGTGTCACATGGGACCTTCCAAGCAGACCCCAGACCCATGGAGTTGGAGAATCAGGGAATTGTTTGGGCTGGGAGTCCAAGCGTTGCCCCAGCACTGCCAGGGCACCACTAACCCCTGTCCCTCAGCACCACAGCTCCATGGGGGGCTTGGAAACCCCTCCAGAGGTCACAGGGACTCCACCTCTGCCCTGGGCAGCCTGGGACAGCCCTGGACAACCCTCAAGGGGTTGGAAGAAATTCTTCCTCAGCTCCAACCTAAACCTCCCCTGGGGCAGCTTGAGGCTTGTTCCTATTGTTCCATCATTTGGGACAAAAGATCTCACTCCCCTGTGGCTCCAGCCTCCTGTCAGGAGCTGTCAAGAGCCAGAAGGTCTCCCCTGAGCCTCTTTCTCTCCAGACTGAACACCCGTAGGTCCCTCAGCTGCTCCTCACCACACTTGTTCTCCAGCCCCTTTCCCAGCTCCATTGACCTTCTCTGGCCACACTCCAGCCCCTCAATGTCCTCCTGGGAGTGAGGGGCCCAAACCTGACCCCAGGATTCCAGGGGTGGCCTCCCCAGTGCCCAGTGCAGCAGGACAGTTCCTGCCCTGATCATGCTGGCCTCACTGGCGCTGACACAAGCCAGGAGTCAGCCCCAGCTGGTGCAGGGGCACCCCTGGGACAGCACTGCACCGGCTCATCCTGCACTTGCTTTGTGCTCCTGGATCTGTGCAGTGACAGTGTTGAGGATGAAGCTGGGCGGTGCCGGGGAGCCCAGGATCTCCTCAGCGTGGGCCACCCAGCGCAGCAGCTCCTGTGCAGTGCCGTGGAACTCAGTGGTGACTGTCAGCCCCTCAGACAGACGCTCCTGCAGGTAACACAGGAATAACACACTACCATAGAATCATTGAGTCATGGAATCGTTCTGGTTGGAAGAGACCTTGAGATCATCTAGTCCCTCAGCACCACATCTCCACATCTTTGAAACCCCTCCAGTGATCACAGGGACTCCACCATTGCCCTGGGCAGCCTGGGACAGGCCTGGACAACCCTCAAGGGGAAGAAACTATTCCTCAGCTCCAACCTAAACCTCCCTCAGGGCAGCTTGTGGCCGGTTCTTCTTGTCCTGCCACTTGAGACAAGAGATCTCACCTCACGTGGCTCCAACCTCCTGTCAGGGAGCTGTTGAGAGCCCGGTTTCCCCTGGTTCCTTTGCTCCAGGCTGAACAAGCCCAAGTCCTTCAGCCACTCCTCAGAAGCTCTCTAGACCTTTCTTCTTCTTCTCCAGACCCTCCTTGTGCTCTAGACCCTCCTCTAGACCCTATCACTATTTTATTTGGACTTGCGCTGAAGGGCCCTGGCAGCACTGGGTTAATGGTTGGACCTGATGCTATGGAAGGGCTCTTCCAACCAGAGCAATTCTGTGATTCACTGTATCCAGGTATCCATCACACCAGTGGTTTTTCCATCCCTGAAGAGCCCAGATGCCTCCTGGCCCTGCTCCCCGCACACCTTCCTCTCACGGGCCTCCTCCTGAACGCTCTCCCACTTCTGCTCCAGGATGCGGAGACTGTGCTCGGTGCTGCCAGGCCGGCCAGCGTGGCACGAGGCCAGCAGCCGTCGCAGCCGCTCCCGCACGCCGCTGTATGACGCCTGCTTCGCCTCCAGCTCCTTGCACAGCTCCTGGCCAGGGGATGTGGGAACACCGGCATCACCGCCACACAGCGGGAACAGGGATGCAGACAGGGATGAGGACAAGGGTGGAGATGCAGACAGGGACAAAGATGGAGACAGTATGAAGGATGGGGACCGGAGGTCTCCTGCTCTGTCCCATGTGAGCTGAAGGGGCAGAGGAGTTGGGCAGGAGGTGTTGGGAGAAAGCAAAGAAGATCCCAGCCCCTTACTGCAGAGAGGGCCAGATTCGGGGTCCACACAAGGGACACTTGGGGTGGGGTAGGTGACACGACCACTGCTGCAGCACTCACCAGGTGCGCATTGAGCTTCTCTTTGGTGGTGTCCGGGTGGCCCCAGGCCGGCTTAGAGAAGAAAAGCTGCAGCTCCACCTGCTCCAGCCACTGCAGCAGCTCCGTCATCTCCAGCGTGATGTCCTGCACCTGGGGAGCATCAGGGGCTCAGCACAGCACCACGGTGGGCTCAGCATCATGACTGTCCCAGCACCATGGCTGTCCCAGCACTGCAGCCATGCCTGGTACCTGGCTGAGGTTGTTCTCCAGCTCGAGCTGGCGACTCTCGGTCTGGCTGCACACCAGGTCCCAGCGCTGGTTGAGCTGCTGGAGGCTGCGCTGGAGCCCATCCATGCTCTCACCAAGGCCACAGAGCAGAAGGCCCTGCCCAGCCTCGTTCACCGACTGCACCGTCCGTGCATGCGACATCACATCGTTCCGCAGCACCTAGGGATGTGGTAGCGCCATCACCTGGGATCAGGACCATGCAGGCTGAGCAAAGCCCCTTGCCACAAGCCTCCTCTGCCATCCACACCGGCACTGGCACCACCAGCATGGGGCTGGGGAGCAGTGCAAGAGGGGATGATGGTACCAAGGATGCCACAGCGCTGGCACCGGGGCTCTCAGTGTCACCATGGCACCAGGGGTTGAACCACCACTGGTGCCCCAGCTCTTGGACTCAGCATGGCACCAGGGATGTGCCAGTGCTGGCAGCTTGGCTCTGGACTTCACCACAGCACTGGGGACACCCCAGCACCAGCACCCTGGCTCTTGTCCCCACTGTGGCCCCAGAGCAGGTGTGAGGCACCAGATTTGCAGCGCCATGTCAGGGAGGTTGCTGGGACAAGGCACAGAGGAGGCCAGGCCACCCCCCGCACCACTAGCATGTGGCAGCGGCTCTCCTGCGTCACAGGCAGCACCAGCATGCCCAGGCAAGGGGCCGCAGCGCTGGGCTGGCTGCCGGCAGACACCTCATTCCTTCCATGTGTCACCATGGGAGGGGATGCATTCTCACACCGCCCACCCCAAGCCCCAGCCTGCCCGACCCACCCAGCTGCCAGCGCCCCAGGCCCGATGGCAGCGCCGGGAGAAGGGATCTGGGTCACACCCACGGCTGCAGGAACATGGCCAGGAAATCCTGGGCAAGGGGGCACAGCAGGGCTGGGCCATGTCCCCCCTAGCTGGAGAGCTGCAGGGAGAGGAACCTCCTGAGGTTCAACCAGGACAAGGGGAGGGTCCAGCCCCTGGGGAGGAACCACCCCCTGCACCAGGACAGGGGAGGAGGCACCTGCTGGCAAGAGGCTCCATGTAAAAGGGACTGAGAGTGCTGGGGGACAGCAAGTTGTCCATGGGCCGGTAACAGGCCCTCAGGGCCAAGAGCCCAATGGGTTCCTGGGAGAATGGAGAAGAATGTGGGCAGCAGGACAAGGGGGCTTCTCCTGCCCCTCTGCCCTGCCCCACTGAGGCCACCTCAGGAGTACTGGGCCCAGTGCTGGGCTCCCCAGTTGAAGAGAGAGAATGAGCTACTGGAGAGAGTCCAGCGCAGGCTGCAGAGATGCTGAGGGGCTGGAGCATCTCTGTGCCCAGGGAAGGCTGAGAGCCCTGGGGCTGTTGAGCTGAAGAAGAGCAGTCTGAGAGGGCAGCTGAGTGACTCTTGTCACTGGTGCCAGCAACAGGACAAGGGCATTGGGCACCAACTTGAACCCACGAGGTTCCAGCTAAGAGAAACTTTTGTTGTGAGGGTGTCAAAGCCTGTGCCAGGCTGCCCAGAGAGGTTGTGGAGTCTCCTTCTCTGGAGAGATTCCAAACCCGCTTGGACACTGCAATACTGGGTCACTGCTCTGGGTGACCCTGCTGGCTGGACCAGGGAGGTGGCACCAGATCATCTCCAGAGGGCCCTTCTAACCCCACCATGCTGGGATTTGGAGATTCTGTCCACCACACAGTCATCAGAGCAGCTGGTGTCAGTGCCACACTCACCTTGTGCTTGGCCAGCTCAATCTCGCAGCTCTGCAGATCAAGGCGCAGCAGGATTGGGCCCCGCAGCTGCTCCGCAGTGTGGGACAACCAGTGCAGCAGCTCCTCCAGCTGGTGCTGGAACTGGCCCAGGCCCAGCAGTGCCGCCTCCAGCTGGTGCTGCCCAGGACAATGGGAGCAACGGGCACCCGTGTGGTGGGATCCATGGCAGCACAGACCACACGCCCAGCATTCACTGGGCACCCACTGGGCACCATGGTCCCAGCACCCACAGGGCACGCCATGCACACATCACCCACTTGGGACCTCATGCACCTGCACAGCACCATGTACCCAGCACCCACCTGGCACCCCATGTACCCACCCAGATCCCCCATGGCACCCTGTGCAACCACATGGCATCTCATTCACCCACCCAGCACTCCACACACCCAGCACCCACATGACACCCCAGGTACCGCCCCCCCCGCCCCAGGTCTTCCCTCGTGTCAGTGCCATATTTAGCTGACAGCCCGTGTACCACCACCACATCCCCCATTCCTCCAAGCCTAGAGAGCAGCAACCATCCAGGACCCCCTAGTGCCCAGCCAGGACCTCTCCAGTACCTGGCGGCCAACGATCTCCTCCTCCAACTGGTCCCAGCGCCGGCGGAAGTCACCAAGCGGTGCCGGAGGGTCCCCGTGCCCAGTGCCCGCCTGGTGCTGCAGGCTCTCCACATCCACCTTGCACTGGTAGAGCTCCCGCTTGAACTCCTGCAGGGGATGATGAGCAGGGGACCCACACCCACTGGGACAGTGGGGCTGCTGCACACTGTGCATGGCATGGCAGAGCTGGGTCTGGTTTGGTATGGAATTGCGTGGCATGGCACGGCAGAGCCAGGTCTGGCATGTGCTGCATGCTTTGGCCTGGCACGGTATGGCATACCATGGCCTGGTTTGGCACAGAATGGCACAGCATGGCATGCCAAGGCAGAGCTGGGTCTGGCACACGCTGCATGGTTGGTTTGGCATGGCACAGCATGGTATGGAATGGAAGTTGGTCTGGTTTGGCACAGCACAGCATGGCACAGCTTGGCACCCAGCAAGGCACAGCTTGGCATGGGCACCCAGTCCCAGAGCTCCTCCTCATGGAGAGCAGGGAGAACACCTTAGGGACAGGGTTCAGCCACTCAATGGCCACCACAGGGGCACTGGCCCCATTCCACAGGCCACACTCCCCCTGCTGCCACCCTGGACACCCCCTGTGCCCCTCCCACTGCCCAGGCCCCATCCGGTACCCACCTTGAGCTCTGCCAGCTGCTGCTGCACCATGTCCAGGTCCCCCCCGACCAGGAACTCCTCTGCAAGGCGCAGCTCGGCCGCCTCCAACCACTCCAGCAGCCGCTGCCCACCCACGGGCACAGGGACCACCATGGGCATGGGCACCCGCAGGGACCCCCATGCCCCCAGCACCACCCATGTCCCCAGCCCTGCCACAGAGGTGGTGTCACAGGGGGCACCCAGACCAGGTGTGGGCTAGGGGGTGCCCCCAGCCCTGCCAAGGAAGTTGAGGGTGACAGGATGGGCCAGGAAACTGGCCCCAGTAACCCCCTGCCCTGCCAGCCCCAGTGCCCCCTGCCCCCACTGACCCTCTGCCCTGCCAGCCCCACCACCCTGTCAGCCTCAGTGCCCAACCAGTCTGTCCAGCCCTCTGTCAAGGCAGCATCATGGCTCTTATAGCCCAGCCAGCCCCTCTGCCAGTCCCTCTTCCTGACAGCCCTCTCTGCAAGCCCACCTTCATGGTGTCACGGTAGGCAAGGGCGGCCTGGAGCTGCTCCTCGAGGCGGGCAAATCGCTCCGTCCACGCCCTGTTCAGGCTGTGCCAGGAGGAGTAGAGCTGCGGCCGAGCACGGGAGTCAGCGGCACCGGGGGCAGTGATGTCACATAGGGGTGAGGGCATGGGGGTAAGTGACACCAGGGACAGGGGTTGGCAGTGCCATGTGGGAGTCTGGGTATAGGGGTCAGTGCCACTGAACAAGGTCAGGCACAGGGATCAGCAGTGCCACACAGAGGCCTGGGCACAGGGGTCAACAGCACTGGGAAAGAGGGTCGGCAGTGCCATGTGGGGCTGGGCATAGGGGTCAGCACTGGCACTGAACAGGGTCAGGCATGGGGGTCAGTGGCACTGCACAAGGGGCTGGGCACGTGGGTCAGCAATGCCAGGTGGGACTGGGCACAGGAGTCAGTGGCACCTCACAGGGGTCTGGGCAAAGGGGCCAGTGGGCACCGGTGCTGCCATGGGATTCAGGGGACAGTGGGCACTGGTGCAGGGTGTGATGCTTGTCAGACCCACAGTCCCTTGCGCAGGCATACCAACCTGGCACAGCCACTCTCCACCCAGGCACACCAGGTCTGGGAACATGCCATCCCCTGAGGAGCTCCCCATGCCCCAAGATCCCATACCCTATCCTTTGCTGGGCACTGCTGGCACCCACCTCATCCAGGCTCTTGGTGACATCAGGCTTGTCAGGGTCCCCGCACGATGCCATCAGCTCCATGCCTAGGCTGCCCAGTGCATCCAGCTCACCCTGCAGCGCCTCAATCTCCTCCCGCAGAGCCTGGCAGACACCACACAGCTTGGCACAGCTTGGGCCATTGTAGTAACCATGCTGTGGCATTGACCGTGCCATGGGGCTGCCCATGATGTGGCATTGCCTATGACACAGCACTGCCAATGCCATAGAGATGCTTGTGCCATGGGGTTGCCCACGTCATGTCATGGCACCACCAATGCCACGGGACTGCCCATCCCGCAGCACTGCCCATGCTGTGGTGCTGCCCAGGAAGCCCCCCAGGCAGCCCATACCTGCATGGTGCGCAGCCTGGAACGGATGGCCTCGGGCTCACCACCAGCCTCCTCCAGCCCCAGCACCAGCTGCTGGGTGTCGCTCAGTGTCAGTGCTAGCTCAGCCAGCCCATGCCAGAAGCGCTCAGCCAGTGCCAGCAGCTCCTGCAGCCGCTCCTCTTGCTCCTGGCACCGGCCATGAAGGCGGCCCCACTGTGCCTGCAGCTGTGCCGTCCGCTCCTGGATCCCTGCACGGCACCAGAGGGATGGGGCTCAGACTGGCACCTGCTGAGGGACCCAGTGCCCCAGCACAGCCCTCAATGGGGACATGGCACTGCGGGGATGCCGCATACATGGGCACGTGGTGCCAGGCCACACCCACCACACCACGCCGGTACCTCTGGCAGCAGCGTCGGAGTTCGCTGCCTGCATGGCAGCCAGGAGCTCACTGCCCTGCACCTGGACGCTCTCCAGGGCCACCCCCAGCTTCTCCAGCTCGCCCAGCGCCAGGCTGTTCTCGCGGATCTGCTCACGGAGGTGTGTGGCATCACCGCGGGCGCTGGGCTGGCTCTGCAACCGGCTCTGCAGCCGCTCCAGGCACTCCAGCAGCAGGTCCATACGCTCTGTCAGCTGCAGAACCAAGCCCCACCTGGTCACTGACAAGGAAGCCCTGGGAGATGCCAGCTGAGCCAGTGGCAGTGCTGGTGCCCATACCTGGCTGTAGCGTGGCAGAGCGTCATCCAGCACGGCGGCCGCCTGGCCCACACGCTGACGGATGTGGCCATACTGCTCCTCAGCCTCCCGGCAACGCCGCAGAAACGGAGCTCCCTGCTCAGGGCTCAGCTCTGCCAGCTGCGCCGCCACACGCTGCAGCTTCCCCATCACTGGCCGGTGCTCGGCAATGGCCTCGCGCAGGCACTGCGGGCACAGCCGGGGCCGTGGAGGGACAGGGATGGCACCTGGCTGGTGCCCAGGCCCCACGCTGGGTGCCCCAACCCAGCAGTGCTACCTCTGTCCCGCTGCAGATGGTGGTGCCAGCACCACTCCCAACCCCACAGGGTGGCCCTGCCTTCGTCAAGTCCCTGACTTTGCCTTCACCACGCCCCCAGCTTTGGTGTCACCATGTCCCTGCCTTCACTTTCCCCTTCCTTATGTCCCTGTCTTTGCCATCACCATGTCCCTGCCTTCCCCTTCCCTACATCCCCGCCTCCCCCACACCCCACCCTTGCCCCGTGGTGCCCTCACCTGCAGCAGTGCCTGCTGCTCCCTGAAGGCCTCATAGCTGATGGCGTTGGGGGAGAGCTGGACACCAACTTCCCATGTCTCCTCCAGCCAGGGCCCCAGCTCCTCCAGCGCCTCAGCGAACTGGGCCAGCAGGGACTGGGCGAGCTCCAGCCGTACAGCGCAGGCTCCGCTCTGCAGGGACAGCTGCTCTGCACGCTCCCGCAGCACCTGGGCCAACGGCTGTGCGGACAGACAGGCCAGGGGGGTCACTGGGGTGATGGGGACACGCAGTGCGGTGACAGCAGGTCCCCCCCAGGTGTCCATGGGCGCAGCTCACCTGGAGGTGCTGCTGCAGGGACTCGGGGCAGTGGCACAGCAGCGGCTCTGCAATCCCCAGGAGACGCTCCACCAGCCCCCGGTGCTGCAGGATCTCAGCCGAGAGCAGCTGGAAGGCAAAGTGGGGTGGGGGTGGGTGCTGGCTTCAGCGGTGACACCAGCAACTCCATGCACGTGTCACCTGGAGGTCAGTGCAGGAGTACAGCAGGGACACAGAGTCCTTGGGGACATATGGGCACTGTTTAGGTCCCTTCACTAATGTCCCTGGAGACATGAGGGCACCCTTTGGGTTCCTTCACCAGTGTTCCTGAAGAAGCCCAGCAGAGCAAGGACCCAGAGCCAGTGTCCCTGGGACCTTTGAGCACCCTTTGGGTCCCTTCACCAGCATCCCCAGGGACCTCTGGGCACTGTTTGGGTCCCAGCGAGTGCTGGGCAGTACATCAGACCCACCTTCTGCTTGTCGAGCTGTGTGCGGAGGCTCTGGGCATCCAGCTGCATGCAACCGATCTCCTCCAGCCGCTCACTGAGCTCAGCTGTACAGGTAACCTGGGCCTCAAGGATCTGCTCGAACTGCAGCCAGGGAGAGGAGCCATCAGCACTGGGGTGACCTCACAAGGACACAGACCTTGCCAGCTCATTCACTGCCATTTCCTGGTGTGTTCCACCTGGCCACATCCATCCAGACCCAGCCTTCCCTGGCAATGCCGCAGGGCAGAGGCTCCCCAGAGCTGCATGTGCCGCACCTTCTCCCTGTCGCTGGTGCTGACCAAGGGCTCATGGTGACCACGGTCATCATCCTGGGAGCCCAGCTCCATCTCCATGCGGCCCAACCAAAGTGCCAGGTCCTCCTGGGCTGTACCAAGGCGGGAAGAGGCCTCCAGAGTCTGGCCCAGACGGTGCTCAGTGTCAGTGCTGCTCTGGCTCACAATCAGGTACCGCATCCGCAGAGACTCCATCTTCTCCTGCACCAGCTGAGCCTCCTCCCCTGCAGCACCATGGTGACACTCGTCAGCATTGTGACCATCACCCTGTCTCTGTATTCCTCCCCCAGACCCAGATCCAGCCCCTAGCTGCCACCAGAGACAAAATTCAACTCCCCAGCTGCTGGAATGTCCCATCCCATCATGTCCCTGACCTCCATGGGTCCCTCCTGGCCCCTCTCCATCCAACAGGACACTGTGTGTCCCACCACGTGATGCTGTGAACACCACTGCATAGAAACATCAAAGCCTTTAAGTTGGAAAAGGCCTTGAAGCTCCTGGAGTCCAAGCATTGCCCCACCACTGCCAGGACTCCACCAACCCATGTCCCTCAGCATCACAGCTCCATGGGGGGCTTGGAAACTCCTTCAGGGATCACGGGGACTCCACCCCTGCCCTGGGCAGCCTGGGACAGCCCTGGACAATGCTCAAGGGGGTGGAAGAAATTCTTCCTCAGCTCCAACCTAAAACTCCCCTGGGGCAACTTAAAGCCTGTTCCTCTTGACCTGTCACTTGTTCCTTGGGAGCAGAGCCTGAATCCTCTGTCTCTAACCTCCTGTCAGGGAGCTGTTGAGATCCAGAAGGTCTCCCCTAAGCCTCCTTTTCTCCAGGCTTAAAAAGCCCAGGGCCCTCATCCACTTCTCACCACACTTGCGCTCTAGACCCTTCCCCAGCTCCGTTGCCCTTCTCTGACACATTCCAGCACCACGTGACATCATGGGCCCCAACACAACACGGAGCTCCCGCACCCCCCAGGTTAGACTGAAGCACCTTGAGGACACCTAGCACCAGAGTCCCCTGGGTGCTGGCACAGCCCCAGATTTATGCCCACTCCCTCCCACACCCTGCGGTGACCCCTGCCAGTGCCACTTGCCTGTCACCATCTCGAGGACCTGCTGCCCACTCTCCATTGCCACATCCAGCTCCCCCAGCCGCCCGCGGATCTCCTCGCAGAGGGCCTGGGTGAGAAGTGACCATGGCAGTGACTGTGGCAAATGCCACGATCCCCAGCCCTGCTGGCACCCTCTTGGCCACCCCGTTGTGCCCGTGCCCTCCCTGTGCCTGCCGTGGTCCTGACCTGGGTTTGCTGGTGGGCTTCCTGCACGTGGGCAATGCAGCCGTTGGTGCGCCAGAGCTGGGCCAGCTGCCTTTCGGTGGCTCCCAGCCACTCCTGGAAGGAGTCCACAGCCTCCTGGAAGGTCTGTGCTGCTGGCAGGATCCGCTCCAGGCAGCCGTACCTGTGCCGGGGAGGGTGGATGAGCCCCAAGGGACTCACTGTCACCAACCAGCTGCCCATCCCCTGCCCCTGCACCACCCTGGCATCACTCTGCCAACCAGCTGAGCTCTGGCACAGCCACACTGGAGCACCCAGCCACAGCATTCCATGGTCTTGTGCCAGAGCTGCCACAGATGTGCCACTGCCACCACCGAAGGTCTCAGCTGTGACCTACCTGGCTTCAGCCTTTTTCACCAGCTTGTCCCACTTCTCCCTGAGACCACAGAGGCTGCCACTGTCCTCAGGCACCACCACCGCGCCAGAGACATGTGCCAGTGTGACGGAGCTGTGTGCTGGTGGCAGAGCTCTATCCTGTAGGACCATCTCCACACGTGGCCTCCGCTCCTCCAGCAGCCGCTTCAGGAGCTGTGAGTGGAGGGGTTCAGGGCTGTAAGCAGGACCCCCTCCCTCCCTCACCTCCCCAACACACCCCTGGCCCAGCCGCTCTGCCACCAGCACCCCTGGCCCCCTAATCCCCAGTGTGCATGGGATGTGCCAGGATCTGACCTTCTGCTCCTCCAGCTGGGCCTTAGCCACCTTGGCCTCCGCTGAAGGTGGCTTCTGGTTGCCCATCAGCTCCTCCATGTCAGCCACCCAGGCCAGCAGATTCTCCACTGTGTCCTGGCCTCGCTCTGTGCCCATCACTGCCGCCGACTCCTCCGGTACAGGGACAACCCATGGGGACACCTGGGGAGAGAGGTGGCTGAGCCACCCGGGCAGCCATGCAGCAGCCGTGGGGCGACTGCGGGGGGTGCTCCCCACCGTGCCCTGTCTGGGAGGTGATGTTGGGGATGGCAGGACCCAGACCCCATGACCCCCGCTGCAGCTTGCCCCATGGCAGGGCTGTGCTGGGACAATGCTCGCCCTCTGGCACCTGACTGCACCCTGGGGGGTGGTGGGAGCTCACGGCCTAGACCAGAGCCAGCCGTGCTGGCAGCGCAGCCCCGCGGCATGGAGACAGCACGGTGTCTTCCACAGCAAGGGTCCCTGCCCGGCAGTCACCTCTGCGGCATCCATCTGTCCAGCCGCGCGCTCTGTCAGCACGGTGACCGTGCGGGTGACCAGGGGCTCGCTGCCCTTCTCGCCGGCTGGATACTCGGTCACCTCCACGATCTCCGTCACGATGGTCTCCGTCACCTCTGTCACCTCCGTTACCTCCCGGGTGGTGACGGGTTTCCAGGGCCAGGAGCCGCGGGGGACGCCAGTGCGGGGAGGGGTCCAGGTTGCGCCCCTCGCCTGCCCCGGCCCCTTGGTCGGGACACCGGCCGCGCTTCCGTTCTGCACCGACACCTCCGACCGGCTGCGCCGCAGTACCGGGCTGCCCGCGCGGCTCCGGACGGCACCGGCCGCCGCCGGGCTCCAGCCGTTCTCCACCGGCAGCTTCTCTGCCACCCCCGGCCAGGCCTCGGCGACGCTCTCGCCAGGCAGCTGCGGCGCGTCCGGCCCCGGCTCCCGGAGCTGCGGCTCCCGGAGCAGCTCGTCCGGCCGCCGGCTCTTCTGGCCCAGGCAGCTGGGCCGGCTCACCGAGTTCCCCATGGCACGGGCCGAGGTGCCAACGCCGGGCACCCGCCTCAGATACCGGCCTGAAACGAGCCAGGAGGACGCGCGTCACCAGAGCCACCGGCCCGGACCCAGTCGTGCCCGGATCACTCGCTCCCGGCCGCGCCTCTGCCGCCGGCAGTGCCGATGCTGCCCAAAGGTCTGCACGGGCACCGGAGGGTTCCAGCGCTCCCTGAGCCAGGATCGAGGGACGAGGCGTTGGCGTCACCGCGGGCACCCCGAGGGACTCGTGGCACTGTCCCCCGCGGGGCTAGGCGCGAGTCTCGTCCCGATGGGCGCGTCTCGGCAGCGAGGGGCGGCGGGGGGCACCAGGCAGACGGGCAGATGCCGCCGCCTCCGCTTTGTGCCGTTAGATTAACGCGGGGCCAGAGAAAGGAGCCATCTGTGCACCGGGGCCCAGGGAGGGCCGGCGGCTGCGGCGAGCGAGGTGGAGGCACCCGCCGGGGAGCACCCACTCAGAAGGGAGCACCCACCCACCTGGGAACACCCACCAGTCTGACCGGGAGCACCCACCTGCCCCAATGGAAGCACCCACCCACCTGCGAACACCCACCAGTCTGACTGGGAGCGAACCTCCACGCGCACACGTGTGTGTACACGTGCACCCGGCCTCCTGCACCCCCGAACGCACCCGCACCCACCCCCCAGCCGGGGGCAACTCAGCACATGCCAGGCTCCCTCCCGCCCACGGCGGCATCGCGGGGTCCCCGTCACCCCAACCTGAGTGGACACGGGGGGAATCACGCCAGGCTCCTAAAGGGGGGGGGGGGGGTGTCACACCAGTTCCCACGGGCGGAGGGGGTTCACACCGGGGACAGCAGCCGGCCGCAGCGCGGGGAGGGAAATTCGAGGAGCCCCCGCATCCCCCACTCCGGGGACATCACCGGACGCTCCCCACCCCCAGCCCCGGCTGCCGCTCACACGCAACTCCCGGTGCCGGACCCGGTGCCGGACCCGGTGCCGCTCGACCCGGTACTCACCCCTCGGTAGAACGGGGCGTCCATGGGGCCGGGGCCGGGCCGGGGGCTGCGGGACTGGGCGGTAGGGTCCCAGCCCGGCCCGGCCCGGTTCGTCCCGTGCTGGGGAGAGGGGCCCGGGGCCCTTCACCGCCGCCCGAGCATCACTCGGTCTCGGTCCCGCCGGCCTTTGTGCGCAGCGCCCGCGGTGCCGGGGGTCGGGGCGGCCCCGGGGGCACCAGGCGGGGACCAACCGGCCCCGGCTCGGCTCAGCACCGGCTCTGCCCGGCCCGGCCCGGCCCTGACCCCTCCACCGCCCCCGCCAGCCCGCGTTAACCCTTCGCTCGCTGCCCGGCGCCGTTACCGGGGAAACCCCCCGGGATTCGCAGCCATCCTGGGCAGGGGGAGGGGAACGGCGCCGTTCCCACCGCCCGACCCCGGAGGGAGGCTCCCGGACCGACATCGCATCCTCCTGCACCAGCATCTGCCCCCCACCCCTCCATACCGGCCCCGGCCGTGCCCGCACTGCAGCCCCACGGCAGCCCGGCTGCAGCACCCCCCGTCCTGGCTCCGGCCCCCACAGCCAGGGCCGCAGCAGGGGGAGGAGGGAAGCCCCACAGCTCCCACAGGCTTTGGGGGTGGGGGGGTCCTTGGCCGGGTGCTGGGGAGATGCTGCTGCAAAGCCCCCTCCCCAGACCCGAGGTCCTCCAAGCCTGGAGCTCAGGGACCTCCCCCACCTGCCCCTGCCCAAAGGGGACTGACAAGGGTGCCGGGGGGGGGGGCGATGATCCTACCCATGGGGCATGTGGGGCAACCCCCACCCAGCTCCACACCCTAGCCTCACAGATGTGAGGCCCTCGGGGGCTGGGGGTCATGCCCCACACAAAGGGGTCTGGAGGGGTGGTCCTGCCCCACAGAAAAGGGATGGCGGGTGTGCTGTCCCACACAAAGGGGGCCGGGGGCCACTGCCGGGAGCGTGGCTGATGGATAGGGCTCCTGTGGGGTCTCCTGGGAGCAGCAGGCGGAGGGGCCGGGGGCTTTGTCTGCTTCCAGACGCGGCGGGGAATTAGCATTTCCCGGCTCTCCCGCGGCGTCGGCATCAGCATCACATCATCTCCTCCTGTATAGCCATCACTCCATCTTCCCCAGTATCAGCACCACTCCATCTTCTCTGGCACTGGCATTGTACCATCTTCCCCAGTATCAGCATTGCAACATCTTCTCAGGTATTGGCATTATATCATCTCCCCCAGTATTGGCACCAGCATCACTCCATCTTCTCTGGCATTGGCATCGCACCATCATCCTTGGCATCAGCACCATATCATCTCTCCCAGTATCGGCATCGTACCATCTTCCCTGGCACTGACATCACTCTATCATCCCCAGGACTGGCATTGCTCCTTCTTCCCTGGCATCGGCATCACTCTATCCTCCCCAGTATTGGCACCAGTCCACCTTCCCTGGCATTGGCATCGCTCCATCATCCCCACTGGGCTCCACCAGCAGTGTGGAGGTCAGCACCCAGTGCTGGAGCCATGGGTGGGTGCCCAGCTGTGGCAATGGGCTCCCTTGGGTGGTTCTGGGCATCCCTGGCTGAAACAGCCCAACCTGGGCCCAGCTGCTGGTGCTGAGCTGGGTGCTGATGGTGACCCTGTGCTGGGGGAGCTGCTGCCCCAGCAAGCACCACAAAGAGGGGATGGCCTGGGGAGGCTCTGCCTTGGCTTCCTCTGTGGCTCTGACCAGCCCCCCGCCAAGCACCTTGGCTCCTCCCTCCCTGCTGCCCCACAGCATGAGCCTTGGCACCCCCAGACTCAGCCCCACACTAGTCAGGTGCCCCCAGCACCCCCAGCACCCATCTGGGACCCACAGCAGCCAATGAGCTGGCTCCTTTGGCTGCCAGGAGCTTAATGGGCACTGGGCGGGGGTGGCACTGGGCAGAGCTCACTGGGCACTGGGATCCATGGCCAGACAACCCACAGAATCAGACCCTGGAGCTGGGAGGTTTCTGGGATCCGTGGCTCAGACCCCAGAGCCGGGAGGTTTCTCTGCGGCCTCGGCTTTGTCCGGGCTGGATGAAAGGCCCTTTCAGTTTGTGCTGCCATGTGTGCGCCGGAGCCCGCGTGCGGCCAGTGCTGAACAAAAGGAGCCGGTGAGGGGCTGTTGGCAGGGTGGTGAGGAGGGGGCTGGCTGGGCACCCGCCATGGGTGCTCTGGGGTGGCAAGAGCCAGCGGCTGGTGCCGGCCAGAGGCAACATGGGCACAGCTGTGCACACCCTGTGCCCAGCTGCACACCCCTCACCCAAGCAGTGGTGCCATGGGATGGGGATGAGCCTGGAGCTGAAGGTGCCCCTGACACCAGCAGGGCTCTGAGCAGTGATGCCATGAGTACTGGCAGGAACACAGGTCTGGCAAGGCCACAAGTGCCAGGAAAGCCGGAGGTACTGTCAAGGTCATGGGTACCTGCAATGCCCCAGGTACTAGCAATGCCACGGGTACCAGTAAAGCCATGGGTACCAGCAAGGCCATGGGTACTGGCAGAGCCATGGGTACCATCAAGGTCACAGGTACCATCAGGGCTACAGATATCAGTAAAGCCATGGGTACTGGCAAGGCCATGTGTACTGGCAGGGCCATGGGTCCAGCAGGCTCCAAGCCCACATCGGGATGATGGTGCTCCCAGAGCACAGCCAGGCCAGCGAGCTGGACCCAGGGCCCCAGCACACTGACTGACACAGGTGGCACAGCTGTTTTGGGTCTGTGCCAAAGGGCCATGGCCAGGCACCATTCTCCCTTTGGGGACCAGGACTTCACCAGCCTCAGTTGGGCACTGCCCAGCTGCAAGTGGTTCTGCCAGTGGCCATGCTCGTGGGGAGCCCATTACCTGCGGGGCTGCTCCGGGCTCTGGCCAGGCAGGCAACCTCTTCTCCACAGTATCCAGCCAGTGTCGCAGGGCCAGCAGCTGCTCGTGGACCTCCAGCTGCCACTCTGGCCACTTGCCCCGCAGACACGCTCTACTGAGAGAGTTGAGACATGCCAGGCTGTGCTGGGACACCAGGTCCCCACAGCCGCCAGCTCCCCACAGCCGCCATCCTCCCACAGCCACCATCTCCCTACAGCTACCAGCTCCCCACAGCCACCAGGTCTCCACAGCCACCAGCGCCCCATGGCCACCAGCTCCCCATGGCTGCACGTGTGCCCATGGCCATGCTCCATTCCTGCTCACCCCAGGGGCACGTTTCTTGCCCCCTCACCCTCCAGACCCCCCAGGTGGTTCAGGATTTGACCCTGTTCCCCAACACAGTGCTGATTCCCCCCAATCCCAGATCCTACCCCTGGCCAAGTTCCTTGGCCCACCCCACCATGCCATCAGTGCCCAGTGATTCTTAGTGGTTCCCAGCAGTGCCCAGAGGTGCCCAGTGGTGCCCATACCTCTCCATCACCTTCCCATCCAGCGATGACCCATCCATACTCTTCCCAGGGAGTCCAGTGTCACCAGTAGCACCACGCATCTGCAAGGAGAGAAGAGGAACAGTAGGGACGGGATGTCAGGACTGGCTGAGGGGCAGGAGGATGAGGTCCTGCTGCCCTCCCCCCAACCCCCAGCACAGGCATCTCAGGGTGTCACTGAGTGCCCCCAGATTGGTTGGGAGCAGAGCACACCTGACTGGGACCCCCATCTGCCATCCTCAGCTCCAGCTCCGCAGCTGCCACTAGTACCTGCAGGTTCTCAGTCTCCTCTGCCAGGACAAGCACCGCTCGATGCCGTGAATCTTGTCTGTGCCCCAGTCAAGCCCCGGCAAACTGACCCACAGTGCTGGGCTCCACAAACACCGCACTGCCCCAGCCCCACACACAGGATCGGGCCCCTCCATCCTGGCACTGCCAGTGCCTTTTGTGGGGGGAGTGGGAAAGGAGTCTCCTGGGTTTGGGGCTTTTCCAGCAGCTTGAGCTGAACCTGAATCCTCAGCAGGCATTCGGTGGGCACCCATCAGGCACCCAGGACAACCTGGCTGGCAGCACCAGCCCACAGAGCAGCAGCATCTCAGACAAGAAGAAGCCACATGGGGATGGAAAGTGCCCCTGAACCATGGCAGCCAGCACAGCCCCCTGGCATGAGGTCCCACACAGCTGGCACCCATGACACCATGGCACATTTCTGGGCACATGTTCACTTGCAACATGCAACCCCACTCAGCACATGCGAGGGCAAACAAGGGGCCACAGTAACAGAGCCCTGCGGGCAGCATGGTGTACCAAAGTTGAGTTTACTGGCAACAGGGCTCAACAAGGTCAGCAGAGCTGAGCCAGGGCACTCCAGAGAGCTCTGGTCATGGCACAGCTGCCGGTCACCAGGCACGGCAGGGCTGTGCCTCAGGACATGACACAGCACCTGGGCACAGGCCCTCGTGCTGTGCCACCAGCGGCTCAGAGCGTCACAGCACACACTGGGTAGTCCATCACCCTTGAGAAAGATTCGGTGCCCTGGCAAGGCAGGGTTGTGGGAGAGGACAGTGCAGGTTTGTTGCTGCCAGTAAAGCTGTACAGAAATTCTCAGAGCCACACATGGCAGGATGAAGCCAGCAGTGCCCAGGGCGGTGGGCACATGGAGCTGGCAGTCAGTGTGTACCAGCGGGGCCAAGCCGGCTGCTGTGGCCTTGCTTGGCACAGCAGCCACGGGTCCCATGTGCCAGACCTCTGCCAGGGGCGTCTGCCAGGGCAGTGCTGCCATCAGCACAGTGATGGGTGAGCATCTTCAGGCTTGGGGCATGAGGAACCATCCTGACGTGGGGCCATGGCACCACCTGGTGCGCCTGCAGCACACCCATGTCATTGTGACAGTCCTGCTGGCACCGTGTGACCAGTGACCGTCTGTTTGCCAACACAATATGCTTTGGGTAAGGTGGGGTTGAGGGAGCCCTTCTGCAGCCAACTGATGGCCACAACTGGCATGGTGCCCGGCACGGTATCCTGCACTTCACATGCCACTGCCCAGCAGTTTTGGCCAGAAAAGGGTGACCTCCAGCACCTGCACTGTGCATTGAAACTCAGGATGGAATGGAGTTATCTGTCATAATGAGCCCAGCCCCATTCCACGCTCCCTTGGCTGCTCCTGGCACATCCCTGTGTCAGTGGCCACTGCTCCATCCCCCTCGCCTGGCCCCGACGCTTGCCCCCCACCCTGGCACAGTGAGGCTGGAGCTGCCAGCTATTGCCAGCTTGGGGGGATTGGCCAAATCCTGCCTATGGACCTGGCTCCACCTCCCAGGGTGCAGCAGCACGGAGAGGGGGTTGTTAACCCTGCATGGTGCGTTTCTCCTCCCTGAACCCCCAGTTGTGCCACACCCAGGAAACTCCTGAGGATTAACCAGGGCAAGGGAAGGGTCCAGCCTCTGGGGAGGAACCACCCACTGCACCAGGACAGAGGAGGGGTCACCTGCTGGCAAGAGGCTCAATGGAGAAGGGACTGGGAGTGCTGAGGGGACAGCAAGTTGCCCATGGGCTGGGAATGGGTCCTCAGGGCCAAAAGCCCAATAGGGTCCTGAGGGGATGGAGAAGAGTGTGGGCAGCAGGACAAGGGGACTTCTCCTGCCCCTCTGCCCTGCCCCACTGAGGCCACCTCAGGAGTACTGGGCCCAGTGCTGGACTCCCCAGTTGAAGAGAGAGAAGGAGCTACTGGAAAGAGTCCAGTGCAGGCTGCAGAGATGCTATGGGGCTGGAGCATCTCTGTGCCCAGGGAAGGCTGAGAGCCCTGGGGC
>JANHGN010019509.1:0-12313 GCA_024605025.1 Megaceryle maxima | reverse complement strand
TGAACAGCCCCAGGGCTCTCAGCCTTTCCTCACAGAGAGATGTTCCAGTCCCTTCAGCATCCTCGCAGCCTCCCCTGCACTCTCTCCAGTATTTCCCTGTCCCTCTTGAACTGGGGAGCCCAGAACTGGACAATAATAAAACATACAGTTCCACTCACAGCAGAAGAAAACATGGCACATTTTTATTTGGTTTATTTCATTTTCTCACTCATAAAATATGCCTTTTGCAACCTGTCAGTGTGCTTCTCCTCAGCTGGAGGACAGCAAATCATAATTGACAGGGTATCTGTTTCACAGAACTGAAAATACCAATCCTTCAAAAGGGAGGACCACAATCCCCACTTGTAGCCTCAACTCATGAGAAACAGAGCCATATGTTTAGTGGAAATTATGGTGAACAGTAACAAGAAAAGTTGCTGAGGGGATTTTGAAGCAGCAATACCATGGAACAGTCAAGTGGCTGCAGCTGAGTTAGGATGGAGTTCAGTGCAATGCTGAAATGTGTGGAGTTAGGAGTCTCCAGTAGAATTGTCTACCCATGAACTTCCACTAGGGTCTGGGGAGAGCCATGGCTTCATTTCCTTTCCTAAATTCATCCTGCCTGGGATGCTCTAGGTATTCTATCAGGTCCATAGCCACCAGACCAGAAAGGTGTGGGTCTCCTATGTCATAGAATCATTAGGGTTGGAAAGGACCTCTACAAACATCAAGTCCAACCTGGGTAATTGAGGGCACCTCAAACAGTTCTAGAAGCCTACATTTATCTAAACAGCTCTTCCATTGCCTAGGTCTGCACTGTCGTGTGGGGCTGGGCACCTACATCATGTGCAGATGAGCATATCACTGACATTCTCATTCAGTTATCTGCAGTCTGGATCCTAATGCCACCTCTACAGTCTTTGAAGACAGAAAAGGCCAGAGTTGGTGAAGTTTGTGTTTCTTTCTTCTGTAGGGTCATTTCAGGGGTGGGTTGGTGTTGGAGTCCCCCATGCAAGGGAGAAATAACCCTCCTCTCTGTGCATCTGTAGATATATATTGATAGGTACTGCATTCAAATCTCTGCTTTGGGAGATCAAATCTTGCCTTGTGTGGCCCCTCCAAGTCCTATAAACCAGAGCTCACTCCACTGGCTCCTGATGTCCATCACCTTCCCACAGTGCTTGGTCCCAGGCTTCAGCTGAGAGGTTCAGGGTGGGAGCCTGGGCTCTTAGGATGTTGTGAGAAAGGTGCTTCTGTGGCAGCCAGCCTCATGGCTTCTGACAGGCTCTTGTTTCCATGCACAGAGCATCCTCTCGTGGCTGGAGAGGAAGGCAACATCTAGAGCAGGCCCTAAGCCCTTCATAATGAAAACGCCTTCTTCAACAGCAATGGTTCCTTCCATGACAGTTTCCATTTGAGCAAGAGCCCAAGAGGCTTCCCTGGGGATGCCAAGATCTTCCTCCACAAGGAGGGGGTGATAGCAGCTCTCTAGGCAGCTGATGCAGTATTGTCACACCATAACAAACCTGGTATTTTGGGCTCCTGTTGGGCCTGTTCAAGAACATTTTGTATCTTAGGCTTCAGGTGCCAAGAAAAATGCAATTCTAGACCTAGCTGCAGTGGCATGAAAGCTGTGTTAGGAGCCAACTCAGCTTGGAGATACTGTAAATCCAGCCTCTGGAGACTCTCTCGTGCCAGTGCTCCTTTGCTGGTGAAATGCTAGGCCTAGTGTTGCTTCTCCTTCTGTTCCAGAGGTGGGCTGGCATTTAGGCACAGTTTTAAATTGTTCTGTCCAAGGGGATTGTGAGTGGGATGTGCCTTTTTTTATTCGGGCTGCACAAGTATCTCAGGTCTCACCAGATGGCACTATGCTCAAAGGTTGACTCTGGACAGCACAGGAGAGGACAAGGTGTCCAAGTTGGGGGCATAAAGGTGTTTGTATGGAATGTAGATACACAAGCTGGCGAGCTGTAGGTTCTGGTGTACAAACATAGCACACCACAAATGAGACTCCACTCAAAAGTGGGGGAAGAAGTCACGTTCCTTTGCACGTGGGGTGGGCTCCAAGTGCCTCCAGCACAGCCCGTGGGGGAAGCACCATGTCCTGTGCATTGAGCTCACCGGGTGGTAACCCCATTCACCAGACTGACAATCACGTTCTTCTGCTTTCATACTATCCATTGAGGCAGCACTTCCAGAAGTCTCCTTCAGCTGAGATGAGCAGTAAGACCCATGCAGGTTAATTGTCACATGAGCAGCAGTGGCTTGGTGCTGTCAGTGCAGGGCCTGCCACACAGCTCTGCTCATCACCATGCCCCGTGGGGTTAATGGGCATGAAAAGACCTGGGCAGAGGTCGCTGCCCTGGAGACAGTTCTTGCCCCTCTGTGTAGGCACCATCAGCAGATCACCCATCCTGCAGCACAGTGACCAGCTCTCTGACACGTGACCAGCTGGCTACAATGGTGCTGTAGCTGCCTGGCCATGAAGCTGTAGCTGTCGGGGCCATGGTTGTAACCAGCCACATCCAGATGCCCTCTGAGAGAATTAGGAAATGAGGGGAAGGCTGAGCAGGCTGGGATGGGACTGGGCAAATACTGTGCTGAGGAGCCACAGTGATGCTGGAACAGCAGTGCTTGTCTGATGTCAGGTGGCTGAGCACTTGCCCATCCCTGTGCTGCCCCAGCCCTCTGCACAGTTCCCTTCTGCAAGGAGAGTTTGTTCACAGGCTTCATTCAGGTCCCTCTATGGCACCAACCAAACAGCTATCTCACGTTCTCAGGAAGAGGCAATTCTCAGGAAGAAGAAATCCATCATTTTAAAATTCAGAAGGATCCTTAATCTGTATGGAGAAAGAAAGAGTGGGAAGAAGGAAAGGGAGAAGGAGCAGAAGAGATGGGGGCATGAAGCAGAGATGTTGGAGATGTTGCTGTTAACACTCTATATCTGCTTGTGGTTTTTGTTTTGGTGTGAGAGCAAGTAGAAGACTGAAATGACTAAGGTGCTCATATATCTCGTTCAGAGGTGAAAAAGAGAAGAGCAGCAAAGAAGATATTTCACATAGACACTGGTGACTGCAGGCAGCGTGGCCAAAGCTGGTTTTAAGGGGTACCAAATTTGAGTAAGCCTTCAAAAAGCATGTGCCTATGAGACCTGAAGTGAATTTTGCATTAAATTATATGCTTCATGCCATTTCTACATTTGAGGTCACAGGATCCTCAGATCTATAAAACCAGAACTTAGTGACCAGTGAGAATTATCTAAGAATAATTTAGGACTAGAGTTTCCATCACCTGTAGCCAAGTTAGCAAAGAAAGCATGTCACAATAAGGACTTAATATCTCGGGGGGGTCAGAAAGATGCACTGAAGACAGAGTGTGTCACTTTGTTGGCTGTACTTATACAGCAGGGAGAGGTGAGCAACAATTGGAAGAAAAGGTTTTTGTCCTTTTTGGAGTCTACGTGGCTCAGATCCTGCCGGTGTGACAGGTACCTGCCTATCTGACCTCAGCCTAAAATATAGAAGAATGATGTTTGCTTGTTTGAACATTACCATTCTGTGTGTTCACCTTTGAGGAGCTACAGTGGAGCAACTCCTTTGGAAGACATTCACAAGGACAGTTCCTTTTGGTGTGTTGTTGGCTGCAGCCTGAGATCATTTTAGTGATCACTTCCCTCAGATCACTGATTACCTCAGGTTACTTATAGCCTAACAGTTCATACTTTATTTCCAGGTAAGTGCACCAATGACCATTTTGACCATTAATTTCTTCTGCAGGAGATATTGATTGCTGATGCCATTCTTTCATGTATGCCCAGCTCACTAAGCCATGCGAGGTGCCACTTGCTGCCAGCTACAGAAGAGTCCAAGATAGAGGTCACAGCAGCCCTGTGCTGAGCAGGACAAACCAGCTCCCTCCACTTAGCATCTCTTCTTCCACATATATTTAACCAGTGGAAGCGCCGATGGTAATGCTTGAAAATGCTCATGATTTCTGCAGGCTGTTTGGAGCAAATCAAGGGGTTTATGCTGGTGGGGAAGAATTGCAAAGAGCCTTTTCTCTTTGCTTCCTTAGGCAGCGGAATGGGCTCCAAGTTTTCCATCAGCGTGTGGTAAACCTGCTATTCCAGAGTATCAGATGCACATGAACTGTAACAGGTACTGAGCTTTCCCTTGATGCATGTAAGGCTTTGCTGGTCGGTGTTGCATGGGGATGTATTGGTAGTTTAGTAGCTGGAAAAGCACTTCTTATCTGATCTTTATTTCTGAGCTGTGACATGGAGGTGATGATGCACCTTTTACCATCTAGTAAATGGTTGTTTAGGCTGCTTGGGATAAATTCTCCAGGGGAAGGAGAGTCACTGTCCTGTTTTGTACAAGCAACATGCAGTCTGAGTGCCAAGGCTGGTGGGACCCTGTGGGCTACTGTCATTAATAATAATAATAATAATGATAATAACAACAACCACAACAACATATGGCGAGTCTTTTTAATCGACACTGGTGACTTGAATTTATTCATTATTAGAAAATAACAATATTGATATTTGCTACAAATTGCAACAGCTTTTGCTTAAAATTATAGCAACAGCAGAGAAGAAGAAATGAAAAGAAAAAAAAAAAAAAGAGAGAAAAGCCATTAGAAAAGACAGAGGTGTAAGGGAATCTGGTTTTTATTAGATTAATCTACAGTGTTCAACTAGTTTAGCCTACTAAGACAAAGGCTAAGGACCTATACTTAACCTCTGTAAATATACCACAGATAAAGAAAATAATTGCTTCTATAAAGTAAAGAAAACTGGCACGGACTCAAGTCCCATCTCAGTGGGATTCCTTGGCTGGGAATCAGGTCCAAATTGTAGACACCAAAATGTTGCTGTTGAGATGTCCCTGCTTTCACTAACACCAAAGGAGAGCTGCTTGGCACAGCCAGTGGGGTCTGGTGAGATTCGAGTCACTGCCTTTGGCCAGCTGCATTGCTCTCCAGACACTGCTGGCAGGTAGACACCAGCACTTGGACACCTACACACAGTCTGGTTGTGAATCACATCCCCCATCTCAGGACTTTGGGTGGCTCTCACACTAACATACAGTAATGTGTCCCCTGTGAGCTCCTGTTTGCCAAGCGTGTGTGATCCTTGGAGCAGAGGCTTCCTCTCCCTGCACATCACCTGCCTGCCAGCAGCACCAGGGCCATAACATGAACTGGGACCTGGACATGATTCTATGGGATGACCCAGGAGAGTAGGGAGGTGACAAGACTGTGTGGGGCTTTGGGCAAAAGTTGCTGAGTGGTTCTTTGAATCCCAGAACCCCTTTGTTTTCCAGGTGTTGCTGCTGTGGTGGTGGCTGTGACATAACACAAGGCAATTTGGAGGTTGAAAGGGTCTTGGAAATCCTCATCTATACACAGAATCCATCCGGATGTCCATGTCCCAGCAATGGCTGATGGTTTCCTCCCAAGAAAGGGCATTGAGAGCTTCCCACTCCTCATCCTTGAAAGGAAAAGCATGGGTTGGTTTTTTTCACTCGTGCCAGAGAGCAAAGTTTTACCTACCAAGTCCTTGCCAGGTAGGTTGTTACAGTAGCAGTGGTGTTGAAAGCACTTTTGAGTGACACCTGTCACCATATTTTACCAGGAAATTTGTACTGAAATGGCACAGGATGAAGAGTTGAAAGCTAAAAGATCCTTTTTGTCCTCTTTGGCAACAGAATTTACTTTGTGAGGAGGAAAAACAAGAAAGAAATAATACATCCTATTGCTTCGAGTCCATGGATTAATGTCAAGAGCTAGAATGACAAAAATTTATACCCAAAGTTTTCACCCATCACCACCTCATAGAGTGTTTATTGTTCTGTTTGTGGCACTTGCATCACCAACACCTCTTGTCTAGAAAAACAATCTTTTCCTTCAAGTTCAGAAAGTACTTGACTAAGTAGAATTTTTTCCATCATCAGTGTTTTCCAGCTATAGTGTTAAACTGGGAGCTATAGTGGGAATATACAGTGTATGAAATCATTCTGGAAAGAAGAAACAGCCCCTGAAGGAAGGGAGGAAGCAAATTGAGGGAAGCAGGAAAAACCCTTTTCCCAACCCAAGGCATCCCATTTGCCAAGAGGGAAATTTCTCATCTGGGAAGAACACTAACAACAGCCTTGCCCAAACAGCAAGACTTTCTTAATGAACACAATTATGTTCTGTCTGAATTATTCCTGGATAAAAAAAATATTTTCTGAACTTCAGACAAGGAACGGCAGAGCCACCCAACAAGAAAAAACTCTTTTGGCAAAAGCTACTTCTGGATGAAGTACCATGATCTTTGAAGGTCTGAAAAAGCCTTGAAACATAAAAAGCTGGAACAGATTCCCAAGGTCTATCTCCTAGCAATCAGGATGCTTTTTAATCTTGCCTTCTCCTGTAGTCCTCTTGAAGCACGTTATTTTTTTTTGCCTGTCTTGTTGCTTACCTGGATAGTCGTTTTGACTCAAGGTCTCATTAACAGAGAGGCCACCACGACTCTGATCACACGACGACCAACTCTACAACCAAACAGAAGCTAAACATTAACTTTTAATACAATTTCAACAGAAAAATAGAGCCAACTTCTGCCAGTGAAGCACCTCTTTCACATCCTGGAGTATCAGGGGCTGAGTTGCACTAAATGCATTGACAGCATGTATCATTAAAGCCTTGCCCACTTTCACAGAGAAGAAGTTCAGTTGACCAAGATTTCAAAGACCAGAAACATAAATCCAGGTCAAAATACCTACTCTAAAAAGAAGCCTGATTTTCAAACCCACTCATCCACCACTTCTTCCCAATGACTTTAGTAGGAGCAATATATGTAAAAGTCAGGCTACTCTTCTAAAGCAAGCTCTCGTGTAGGTTTAGGATCACAGATTTACTTTTTAAAACCATCTGGTCTTGGCTGTATCTGTGCTCAGCTTTAGCTCCATCACTTGTTTTTTGTTCAGATAACTCAGGATGCAGTGACACTTGCATTGGGTGCCAAATTTAGACATACAACCCTAATGACAGAACCTAAGCTTGTGTCAATCATTTAGCCTAAGTGCTGTTCGTGTCTTCCAGGCAGTTTTCCCTCCCAGGAGGAGAGCTAGCGAGGGCATTGTAACCCATGGATGGGTGTCCTTCACAAACCACCAGCATGAAAATGAAGCAAAGCACTAGTTGTGGCTCATACTCTGCCAGGAGCTCAGTGACTCCTTCCAGTTCCACCAAGCATCACTTGACTTTCAATCAATGGTTTCAAACTCTGTGAAATTACATCACTGTAGGTGACCAATGGATCACAATCACCAATGGGCACCAGAGCCCCACCTGCTGTAAGAACTGCACTTAGCCTCTAAGTATTGCACATCTCTGTCCTAGAGTTTTACAGATGCCAAGTCTTCCAGTAGCATGACCATGATTACAGGATATCTTTGGGGATTTATGTTTCTGACAGTGAGAAGAATAGCAAGAGTCATACCAAGTTAAAGACTTTTTTTTTTCATCTTAATTTTGCATCTATCCATAAGGCCTTACGGTAGTAAGAGAACAGATCTAAGGTAGCATCAGACTTGTTAGCCATTAGTTCTGCACTCTTAGAGGTGTCTGCAGAAACCTAATGACTATTATTTTGATGACAATTGAAAGAGTGTTTGCAGACTTGTGGAACAAAATTATATAATTCAGTCATTTTCTGTGAGATAATAATGATGTTCTAACTGAAAAATGTACTCTGATATAATTACCCTACATCTTTATAAGCTTGCCTCAGGAGCTCAGTAAAAGAACAAATGGGAATATTTTCACTGTACCATGTGAGAAAAGGCTCTCAACATTTTATTTGTATCACCTGATGCATGTTCAGAAGATGAAAGCTTCATAAAAGCAAAATAATTTCCTGATTCAGTCCGGTAACCTCTTGAGACAGGATCTAAAGGAAGCTTTAGCCACATAAATCAGAGACAGGCTTGGAGGTGGGACTGACACATACCCATGGGTGCCCCATGCCCTGGTATGTGCTGGGGTAACTCCCCCAGCTTCCACCTACAGCTCTCAAGGGATATAGGTCTCCTATGTGTTCTGCCAGATCACCTGCAGATAGGTTATATATTCCTGAGTGCCTAGAAAAGCACTGGATGCTTCTGTTCAGGCACCTATGTTGCTTCCTCCATGTCAGAGTCAAATTTGTTTTCCTAAGGATTTTTCCAGCTGAACCCTGGAAGGGCAGGTGGGAAGGAGAAACAACTCATTGTTTCTCCCTACTCTTGGTTGCTGCACTAGGTGCTGCTCCTGCTCCTCTGCCATGTTTTCAAGAGCAAGTCTTCTTTTGCAAAGAAACTAGACCGAAGTTGCTGTGCAGAGCAGTCTGCCCCAGGACAGGCTCTGGATCTGTGAGGAAGGACAGGACACAATCACCTGTGGGTCACCTCTGGGAGATCCCATTTGTGCACACAGGTTTCTGGGACCATCCTTCTGTCAAACAGTCATCTCTGTGCCTGCTACAGCAGCACATTAGCTCTGGCTCTTTGACTCCACTACGACACCAGCACTGACTTGTGAGCACCTAGATGCTCCATGCAGGTCCCTGGCTGGTTTTGGGAAGATACCCTAGTGTATAATCTGAAAGCTGCCTCATCCTCATGTTGTTAACACTAACACTAGGCAGAGGGAAAGCCCATATGGGTTCCTACCACCTGCAGTAGTGCAAGAGCTGGGTCAAGCAGGGCCATTTCTCCTCCTCTGGTGAAGGAGAAATGGCTGCTACTTCAGCAGCTGCTCAAATAATAACAAGCTCCTTGACAGTTATTTTTTGGCACACTTACTCACATAGTTTTTCTAGTCTTCTAGGCATGTGGTGAGGTACCACTAACATCCCCAGATGAGACAGCCCATCTGGGAGTGCACAACATTTGTTGGGATCCTATTCATGCTGAGTAGGGACAAACTGGTGGGTCCAGGAGCTACACGAGAGTGAAGCTACAGAAGGCTGCTTTCATACTTTTCCCTCTCTGATCTCCCAGGAAAGCTCCAGCTGTGGGAAGAAGGTTCAGGAGTCAGGAAGCATCATGAGGAGGAAACAACAGAACCAAAATTCTCATATATTCACCCAAAGTCCCCCCAGAGGTTCTCCCCCCCACAGCATGCCATCCATGAATGCTCATCCCAGTTGCTGTGAAGGATCTGTCCACCTTCTGGCCTCTTCAGTGACTGCAAAGATGGGGAGAGGCAGAACTTTGACAGATGCTACTAGAAAACTCCTTGGCCATACCCAAAACACTAGGGAAGAGGATAGGGCCTTGGCAGCACCTGGCTCAGCTTTTGGAGATGAGAGGAAGCCTGGGACAAGAAGGGTCTACTCCTCTAGCACGGCAAAAGTGAGATGGTTCTGTCACACAATGGTGGGTGCAGGTGTGACATCGAGGTGACATCATTGCCAGGGTGCATGGAAGGTCTTGCAGCTTGGTGTGTCTGTCCACTCTGTCACCATTCCCTGGAGCCATCACACAGGCTCGGGGTGCTCCCCACCTTCTCAATCATCACACAGAGCAGATGCATATTGCCATTAACTGCATTGCATCCACAAAGCTCCCTGGGGCTTTTCCTGACTGCAGCGAGGGATCACAGAATGTTTCAGGCTGGAAGGGACCTCTAGAGATCATCTGGTCCAACCTCCCTGCACAGGTCAGGGGGACATCTCCACCTAGGGCAGGCTGCTCAGAGCCCCATCCAGCCTGACCTTGAATGTCTCCAGGGATGGGGCCTCCACCACCTCTCTGGGCAGCCCATTCCCATGATCTCTCCCCCTCAGAGTAAAGAACTTTTTTCTAATATCCAGTCTCAACCTCTCCTTTCCCAACGGAAACCCATTGCTCCTTGTCCTGTCACTACAAACCCTTTTGAACAGACCTTCCCTCAATAAGCAGCTTCATAAGATTTTAATAATCAAGAGGTTTTTTTATTTATAAGGCAACTTGCTCCCTGCTACGGAGCTGGGGGCACTGTGTAATCAGTCATAATAAATCTAATGGAACAATATAAATAAGTAATTGTTTCTAATCCTACCTATAGAATTATTAGGGAGATTAGTGAACAGAAAATTATATTTTTGTTTTCTCTTCATTGTTCAAGTTTTGCATGATTTTGGAAGCTGTAAATTCTTGGAGGGAGTCTGTGAAAGGACAGGAGACATACCCAAGGGTCAAAGAGATGAGAGTACCTCGAGAGAAACAGGCAGAGGTGTCTGTCCTTTTAGACTGGGACCCACTGACTGGGGACAGGGGGAACAGCACAGTGCCAAAGACCAGTCCTGGTGCAGCCCCCCTCCAAACCAGCAGCACCTGGAGTCATGGTGGGAAATGACTTAGAGAAACCCCAGCCTTTGTCCTGCACGCACAGGTTGACTTTGAAGTGCCACTGAAGTTTGTGCTGGCTGAGTCCTGGGCAGGGATTTCTTTTTTCACTTGTGATAAGCGTCTACACTTGGGGTCTAGCATCGTTTCAAGGCAGCTATGACATAGGTCTGGGTGATGTCATCACTGATGCTCCCCTCTCTGGTGGGTCACAGGGCAATGGGTGGGGGATTGGGCTTGGTGTCTGTCAATCCACTGATGCTCTGCTCTCTCTCCTGCACCTCCCACCAGCAGAAGCTCATCGAGTCGCTGCAGACCGAGAAAGCCTTTCAGGAGGAGATTCAGAGTTTTCAAGAGGCAATGAAGAGCTTTTGGAAGATCAAGGGCTTTCAGGAAAAAAAACAGATTTCTAGATGGCCAACCAAGCCCTCTTGGAAGAGGAAAAGACCATTTTTAAGGAGGAAGTTGACTTGCAGGAGGAAGAAAAGGCTATTCAGGAGGAAGCAGAAGCCTCCTGGAGGGTGTATCTTGACTTCTGGGAGGATTGTAATGCTTTCTGGAAGAAGGATGAGGATTTATGGAAGGAAGATCAACTCCTCTGGGAGAAAGACAAGGTCCTTCTGAATGAGGACAGAGTCCTTTGGGCAGAAGACAAAATCCTGCGAGCAGATGAAACCCCTCTCCTTGAAGAGCGAGAACTCTCTGGGAAGATGAAGAGGCCCTCCAGAAAGATGAAAAAAACCTCAAGGGTCTGAAATGTTGATCTGGGAGGAGTTCTTTGGTCCTGAGAGAGAGGATATCTCCAGGGATGCCACTGTCCACAGAGGAAAAAAAAAATATTCTGCTGGGCTCAGAAACACGTGGAAAGCCACGTATACTGCTGTCAATACTTAAGCAGTGCTGCACTCCCACCAGTTCTCTGAAATAACACCTCTAGATCTTGGAGTAAATCAGAGCAGGGAGGTTTTATGCAATTTAGTTTAAAGCCATTGTGTCTAGGTTTTCAGGACATCATTTATTCTGTTGAGATCCTGTAGCCTGAAGAAAGGGTTCAACCTCTGTTTACCTGTCCTGTTACCAGGATGCATGTGGGTGGGAAAAGCCACAAGAAGATGAGCTGAATCTGAGATCATATTCTGGAACTCAGAACAGTTCACTTAACTCAGTGCCATTTATAGCGACAGATTCAGTGCCAAAACAAGGCACTGATAAATGCTAACCTTTGGATCCCCCATATTTAAGAGTCACTGTAAACACTCCTGAGCCTTCATGAGACAACTCATGCTGTTCCACCAGGTTTGGGCTTTGACTTCCCATTTCCCACTGCACTGGGGAGCCTGATGGGAACATTTACCCCCTTGGTTCTGCCCCTGCATCCACCCTCTGGCTGAGAGCAGCTTTGGCATCAGCCTCGCTGACACAGGCAGAGGAAGGAGAGAGAAGTGGCATTACAGAAGTCAGCAGCATGGAGGGGAAGGGTGCAAGCTGGAGGGAAAGTTGGCAGCAAGTCCCTCATCAAGGGGGAAATAGATTTAGAAGTCTGTGTGTATTTGTGTGTATGTAAGAGCACGAGAGAGTGCACATAGGGACTGGGGACAGTCCCTGGGACACAGTCACCTGCTGAGCATCTATTGCCAGTGCAGGTACAGGAGCCTCTCACAGAAAATCCTTGATAACTCTGGTGCAACGCGTGGTCAACATTTAGCAATAGTTTCTGGGCTGTGGCACAGGGATGGCACAGGGATGGCACAGGAATGGCACAGGGATGGCACAGGGATGGCACAGGGATCACAGGAATGGCACAGGGATGGCACAGGGATGGCACAGGAATGGCACAGGGATGGCACAGGGATCACACAGGAATGGCACAGGGATGGCACAGGGATGACACAGGAATGGCACAGGAATGGCACAGGGATGGCACAGGGATCACACAGGAATGGCACAGGGATGGCACAGGGATCACACAGGAATGG
>JANHGN010019507.1:0-17049 GCA_024605025.1 Megaceryle maxima | reverse complement strand
TATATTTGAAGTCTATATTCTAGTAAATGAATACAGTTCATAGAAATCATACCTCAGCAGGTGAGATATCTTCACAAAAGATGAGGATAAAAATCAAGACTCTCAGATGGGGACTCAAGAGTGCAGGTCACTAAATTATTGCTCCAAGATGTAACTATAAGGTGTGTATTCTATTAAGAAAGGTTAAAATTGTTGTCTTGTAAAAAATAATGATTCTCTTCTTGTCTATAAAGAAAACTAAATGACTAATAAAGCAAGTGTTACTGTTATAAGTATCTAAACAAATCCTGTATAAATCTAAGCACTGTATTTTTTAAAAAAGTCTGAAATCTAAGAATACAGTAATAAGCTATAACTTTAGAAATATAAAAACAGTCCAAACAAACACTGTTATGGAATGCATCTCCTATGTAGGAATGTAATTAGTTTTTTAATAATTTTTTTCAGAGCTAGTTCTCTCTTGTGGTCATTTATCCTGGATATGTTGATCTTCAGATACCTTTCCTCAGATAACAGCAGCACAGCATTAGTTTATCTTCCAAAGCTGTTTAAATATGAAATCAGTTGTAAGGTATTCTTCTTTTTCAGTATTTGTGACTGAGCCTCTGTCTATCCCAAGGCTTCTGCTCCATTTTCAGAGAGAAAGTAAAGAGGAACCTTAGGACAAGCTACACTGTTTGTTTTACACAGAGTTGAGATCCCGATCTTTGTGGCTCTTCGGTCATAAATGGGAAGGCTAAGGAATCCTTCAGATGCTACAACAACAACAGAAACTAAAAGAGAAAAGGGGGGAGGAAAAGGAGAAATACCAAACAAACAGAAAAAGAAAGTATCAGAGAACTTCATCCATTGTCCTCTGCCAGCACTATGAAGGACATCAGGGAAAAGCGAAGGAAATAAAGGTCAGGCAGGTATGGCAATAATTCACTCCAGTGGGCAGAGTCAGAGATGCCTGCATTAAGAATGTTTCCACTGAACATGGGCATACTCCCTGCTGTCCGTGGTGGACTTTATCAGCAAATCTGACATATATCAAAACATAAAAAATGATTAAGAAGCAGAGTTTTAAACGTGCCACACACTAAGATGATCAACAAAAAGAAGCAAAAGGTCTACAGCTTAACAAGTACAAAAATGTAAGAAGAGAAAGAAAAAATAATCTGTAGTAATGCTCTGGGGTCAAGGGACTGTTTGCAAAATATTTAAATGAAATCCTCCAATAAATTTTTCACAAGTCTGTTTAATTAAGGTGCAGATTAATTATTACTCCACGTAGAACAGAGTCAGTTAAGAGGTATCACCTATGCTCTTCTATTTATCAGTGTCCAGACACAAGGCATCAGTGGAAATAAAACGCTAGCACCAAGTAAATAACCAACAAATAATATCTTTAAATGCATTGTTGGTACAGTACTATTTGATGATTACTTAAATAATGCTTACATTATGTTAATGGCACAAACTGGCAAAACAAAGCTTACAAGTGTGTATATATATATACTGCTTTTCAACTAGTCTTGAACTAATGACCCATCAAGATACTAAAAACGCTGCTTTGTAAAGATGTACACTGCTAGTAATAAAACACAGCTTTACATGGGTCTTGCTAGATACCAGTTTTGTGCAATTACTGTGTACGGGTGACGCAAGGGGGAAAGCAGTATAGAAATACTTCAATTAACACGAGTCAGTTGTACTCTGACCAACCCTCACCTGGAAGATTATCTGTCTACTTTGCTGTATTCTTCATCAATGACCCCTCATGAGTATTTGCTTCTTAATTTTCACAGTGAAGGGCAGGATTTATTTCCTATTTTGTACCGACTGTCTAGCACTACTGTAAAGGAAGGGCTATGAAGCTATGATCCACGCCTCACGATTAAGTCAATGTATCTTTTCTTTTCTTGTCGTCTATGATATACATGTTCCAGCTCTCCTTTTGAGTGAACGCTGCTGTCTGTGCCCAAACCAGGGCTCTTTAGAAATAAATCTGGGATGACGTACAACAGTGCTGGATTCAGTTTAAAAAGCAAAAGTGACTTGCTGGAAAGAACAGCCAGTAGCGTCCATGTCATTAGAACCCTCTGACAGACCACACTGCAGAAAAAAAAAATAACCCTCCTTTACTTGCCTCCTCAGGAAAACATACACAAAACTTCCCTTCCCTCTGGTCAGACTTAAACCAAAGATGACTGCTTCTGGCAGACAGCAGCAATTCTTCACAAGCACCGCACCAGAGCACTGGCCTACCTTCCATCATGGACCACGGCATCGCCCTGGAGTGCAGGAGTACCAGCTCGTAAGTACATTCCAATTATGATTTTCCCCTTATGCCTCTGGGCTAATATTCTTAAACTATCAAATATGGCTTAAAATGATCTCAAATTACATTGTGACACATCAGATCAGCAGGAATGTGGGAAGGGATCTCCAAAATACATTAACATATTTAACAGAGAATTCTTAAGGCAGGTGTTGCTGGAAAAGAATAATCTCCTGGAAATCAGTGTTAATTGCAAGTAGAAATTGATTGTAGATAAGCACAATTCAACAAAAAGCACTGTGCAATGGAAATGCCTGACAAGTGTCTTTACAAAGAGGGGGAAAAAAAAGACCAAGTCCAATTCAAAAAGTGTTACTGCTTTGCTTGATTGTGTCCATCTTACCAAACGTATGCAAGTTCCCCACCAAATGCCCTCGACACCTCTGTCCTGCACTGTCAGTATAACTGCTGCAAGAAAATAAACTGAGGTTCTGAATATCCGGTCACAGCAGATCTCAGTAATGTATCTGACGGAGACTGACTGCCTGTCACGGGGAGCAGCATCTGATGGTCTTCAGTCCCAATGGGAAGAGGAAGTGCTAACGACATCTCGGAGGGTTTCACATCTATGGACTCTGATAAAGGGCTTTTCTGACTCTGAAGAGATTCTTGTTCATTGAAAGAATTCTCCAGTGCAGCAGAATCAGGGGGAGTTTCTGATCCTGGGGGTGGGGAAACAAACAAACAAAGTTCAAAACCTCCTGCACAAATTCTGCAAATTTCCTTTCAATTCACCTGCCTGTCCAAACAAACACTTGGCATGTTAAAGACTGCCAGGGCAGCTGGCCTGTCTGTGGCTTCAGTGTGCCACAAAGCCAGAACGAGCTATAAATGCAGTGGAAGCACAGAAGAATCCCATTCCCTGCTGCCTGTAGCATGACAATAGGCAGATGATCCAATCCATCTTGATCTCCACTCGTTAAGGATCTTCTGTACCATGCCATCAGTGAACAAAGGAGTTGTGGAAAAAATCTAGTTACAAAGGTTTCCTTGAATTTCCACCCAAGAAAATCCAAGAACCGCAGCCACATCCAAGCACCCTCTTTTAACTGAGATAGCAATGTACAATACATCGTTTATGGGCTGGTTTGGGTTGGAAGGGACCTTTCAGGGTTATCTAGTCCAACCCCCCTGCAGGGAGCAGGGACATCTGCAACTACAGCAGGTTGCTCAGAGCCCTGGCCAACCTGACCTGAAAGGTTTCCAGGGATGGGGCATCGACCACCTCTCTGGGCAACATGGACTGGGGTCTCATCTCCCTTGTTGTAAAAAAATTTCCTTGTTCTCTCCAGTCTAAATATTTGGGGGTTTTGTTTTTGTTTTTTTTACAGTTTAAAACCATCACCCCCTGTCTTGTCACAACAGGTCCTGCTAAAAGGTCTCTCCCATCTTTCTTATGGGACCCCTTTAAATATTGAAAAGCTGCAATAAGGTGTCCCCAGAGTCTTCCCATCTCCAGGCTACAACCCCAACTCTCCCAGCAGAGGGGTTCCAGCCCTTGGATCATTTTCTGTGGCCTCCTCTGGCTCTGCTTCAACAGGTCCACATCTCTCCTGTGCTGAGAAGTCCAGAGTTGGACCCAGCACTGCAGGGGCGGTCCCACCAGAACAGAATCACACTTGTTGGTGCTCTCACTTCACCCTTGCTTCCACTGGCTCCCTGCTATACTGGGGCTGGATGGGGCTTCTCAAGCTTCTGACATTCAAAGCTGCATCTGTGTATGACTCTTGCTTTCTCATCCTCTCCCTCCCAATCTAGACGCAGACAGACACCTATTATTCCTTTTTCCACATGACAGAGGCAAAGGAATTATGGTTAATAGACTTAAGGATGGATAGAAAATGAAGCATATGGAGCCAGTGTTGAAAGGGGCTGAACATCCAAACACCTCTGTGCTTTGCACCACAGGCAAGTAATATATGTCAAATTTCTTCCTCATCAAAATCTGGTATCTAGAATAGGAATTTAATATATTTGCCAAGTCCTTTTAGAGCAGTATTCACAACTGGGAACATTTCACCAGCTGTCTGATCTTGTGTTTGCTAATCCAGCTCAGACTTGGATTAACATTGACTGCATAGAAAAGAAAAATCAAAAATCAAAAATCTTTCTCTGTTACATTAAAAAATATTTGTGCCTTTGAGATGTCAAGTAATTTCTGTAACCAATATGCCATGTTCACCTCAGTTACTACCCTCCTAAAGACACAGTCCTCTGACATATTCAGAAGAGATAAAGAATTTCCTACAATTCAGCCTGTGCCTTCACGTGGGAAGCTCTCATGAGTTATTAAGGCAAGAAAGTAAATATTCCCATAAGATATCCTTGTCAGCTGGAATCCACTTCTAGGCTGCTCAATGTGTGTTTGCTATAGCAATGCAAAGCTTGAAAACTTCTCTTGAATCTGCTTTAAAAATCTACTTCATGCTTTAAAAAGGTTAGGTACCTCTACAGCAGATGCTCTTGGCTCTAAAGGGAGCTACTATCCAAAAATCTTTTATTTCCTAATTTTAGGCCTGGATGAGCAAAGAAAGAAAAAGTTATTCATCACTGAAGACAAACCGGTTGATGTAGTTTCTTAACCTTTCTTTGCACAAGGAACTCACCTGTGTGAACTTTTGTTTTGTGCTTCTTAAGATTTTTTATATCTGTGTAAGAATTTCCACACATTTCACAGATAAATGGTCTTTCACCTGAAAAAAAAAATGGTTTGGCAGTTAGAATAATCTTAAAATGGAAAGAAAACATGGTTAGAGATGTAGGGTAATAGATTTCAATGTTGTATTTTAAAATACAATCTTGTAACTCTGTTATCTCTGTATTCAGAGTAAATTTTTTTTCCAGAATAGATTAAAGCAAAGCAAAAAAACCCCCAAACTTTAGAAGTAAAGCCATGATCCTACATCTGTTACACAGATTAAATTAGTCTGAAAAAGACAATTAAAAAGAAAATTAACAGATATTTTCTTTAAATTATGTTAACACAGAAATACATAAATAAAAAACCCTCTGCTACTGTCAAGTACAGGAAATATGGTGTATTTTAAAGGCAAAAGGGTAAAGGTAGAATATTATTTATAGTGCAGGAAGCAGCCTGTCTAGAAACTGACCTGTATGGGACCGAAAATGTTTATTGAGCTCTCCCGAGGAAATAAAACTCTTTTCACAGATGCCACAGATATATGGCTTCTCTCCTAAAGGAAACACAAGGAGTTTGTTATTTCAATATATAAACCAGAATACACATAAAGAAGAAATCAGTATGAAACAGAGGCAATGTCCAATGGGAGAAGGAACTCCCTGAACTGGAGTCAAAGGGAAAAAACATGAGAAAGGAGCTGGCCAACAACTCCAGAGCTATTCCCAATCCACAGATTTCCGGGCCATCACCCATCTCCTGCCCCTCTGCAGCAGCAGCCCAAGCCTACACCGGTACCCCGGGCTCCGTCTCCCCTCACCTGTATGTTTTCGGGAATGGGTGATGAGAGAACTGGAGACGGCAAAGGCTTTTCCACAGCTGTCACACACGTAAGGTTTCTCCCCGGTGTGGCGACGCACGTGGTAGGTGAGCGTGCTGGCCTGGGCGAACCGCTGACCGCAGCGGTCACACACGTAGGGCTTCTCGCCGCTGTGCTTCCTGCAAAGGAACACAGGCATCAGTCACCTCCTGGCAGGAAGGGAAGCGACACCCACCGTTAAGTAACTTTCCTCAATTGGTACTTTATCCCCAAAGTTCCTTGTGCTAATGGTCTGTGAACTAAAGAAAAAAAAAAAAAAAAAAAAAAAAGGTAACAACTGTGAGTTTGGCTTTGAGTGAGCAGTTTCTCACGGAGCAAAATTCGCCGTCTGTTGACTCGGGGAATCAGCACAGCCGTGATTTCAGCAGCAGCTGAACTAAACCGCAGGCCCTGCACATGTAACACGCACCCTGAGAACGCAGCGTGTTTTGCATTACAATGTGCTGAAAGATAAAATGATGAATCCCAACAAGGGAACATAATTCCTGCTCCTGCCAAAAAATGCCGGGAGACAGCGAACAGTGAGAACTGTTCTGCTTCACCTCCCACCAAGGAGGAACTCTCCCCTCTTTGGTGCTACAGGCAGTATACAACTGAACTCACATCACTGCCACAGGATACCAGTGTGTCAGCTCTAAGATTCATACATCACAAATTGCTTCCCTAATGAGCAAGTCCAGAGGTGTAATTACCCTGTTAGGCAGCATGAGAGAAGACCCAGAAAAAAAGGAATAGAAATGACCAAATTATGTGAATGTGTAACTCCTGCTCACACTGCAGTAAATGATTCTGTTTAAATAAACACGTGGACAAGCATTTGCAGGATCTCACTCCCGCCTACCTGGCATGGATCTTCAGATTGCTTGAGGTTGCAAACTGCAGGTTGCAGACATCACATTTGTAGGGTTTCTCTTCCCCATGATGCATCCGACTGTGGAACACTAACTGGCACTTCTGAGCAAAGCCTTTGTCGCAGAGTTCGCATTTGTATGGCTTCTCCCCTACGGAAAAATAAAACCCTGGTGCTCCTCACATTTCCGTAAGAAAGTTTTTCAGTCTATTACCTGCCCAAAGCTCAGGTGTCTGTTCTAACTCTTACAGATAACATCTTGGAACATCCTGTAATCGGTCCACTGAAGTGGAATGTGCCATGAATACAGCAGATAACAGACTACTTTTTAACATACTACCTTTTGGGAAAAAAAAGGTAATATTTTTAGTAGCACCATTTCCCCCACATTTTAAGAATACCACTACTACAGTTTCAGACTTTTTGCTGGTTATGTCTATTCATGATTCTGAATATTTAAGATGAACAACCAGTAAACCATCTGCTGCTTCTTGCCTGTCAAACAGGAACAGGTCTTCAGCATACAGTCTGGTGCTCACTAATGTCTCTTTAGCGTTTCCTGTACAGTGCTACAGGTACTTGTCTGACTGTTCGTGTTCTCTGTGGTGAATGGTCTCCTGTAACAGATTCTGCAACTCTGCAGTCTCGCTGACAGCATAGAAGAGCCTGCTTCTGCATTCCTATGGCAGTGCATAATCAAACCAAGAATTCAACCAAGTATATTCTGTACATAAAAACTTCACAAATAGAAGTATTAGCCATCTAACCTGCCATCTAGCAACCAACACCGCAAAATTCCCTGCCTACTCATGCAAAATTTCCTGGTACAACACCCTCAAAAGTAGAAAGTGCAGCTGACGTGTTCTTACCAGCAAACTGTCCCTAAGCATTTCTCACAAGCTCCATCTCACTCTTGGGTCTTTGGTTAGTCAGTGGCTGACAGTATTTGAGATTCTCCCCGTCAGAGGAGAAAGTATTCTCCTGGAGCTGTACCTCAACACCTCCTACTTCACTTCTTTACATCTCCACAGCTCCCTGGGAAGGACTCCACTGCTGGCCTTGGCTCAGAGTTTTCCAAAAGGCAAAAGTAGTATTTTTTTAAAGTCTGATTCACTGTTACTTAACAATGCTGAATGACAGCCACAAAAGGAAGGAAACCACATAGACCAGGTCCCTCTGCTGCTCACTGGGCTCAGTACAGCACCAAAGGCAACACCATAATCGTAGAATCATTTTGGTTGGGAAAGACCTTTAAGACCATCGAGTCCAGCCATTAACTTAACTCTACCAGGTTCCCTCCTAAACCACATCGCTCAGCACCACATCTACATGACTTTTAAACATATCCAGGGATGGTGATTCAACCACTGCCCTGGGCAGCCCGTTCCAGGACTTGACAACCCTTTCGGGGAAGCAATTTTTCCTGCTACCCAACCTAAAGAGCAGCTGTCCAGATCAGCCTGAAGAACAAACTAACCCAACATCAAGTTTTCCATTTCTAGGGAAGAACATGACAAGAGAAGCACAAAACTTCTCCCCTATGTCTTCCCAGGCTCCAACAATTTTCTGCTCAGTTCATCATCTTTTTGAGTCAGATATGTTGTCTTAATGTTTAAATGTTCATAACTGATTTCTCTTTGATACCTTCTCCAGTAGCTCTTGAGACAACCCAAACCTCTGGTAATGTTACTGAATGCAGAGATCATAACACCATCACTCTTTTCAGTGTCGCATTTTACTTAAAATCCCAAATGCTGTAGCAATTTAGACACATCCCCTGACTTTATCTGAAGGCCCTACAGGAGAATTTACGTACTTACATTTTGTTCCTACTTTTGTGGGATTTGGATGTTAGGATTTGAAGTTTTAGAAAAAGCAACAGAAATTCTGTTCTCAAATACAGTGAGTTTTTCATGCTCTGCTGGCAATAGTTTTTGGCACCCCATCACTCTACAGGGTTGAAGGGCAGCCAGCTCTTCTGAGTCTTTCCAGAAATCAAGATGCTCAGACTAATAAAGTCCTCTCTAACTATTTAAAGTAGAAACTATGATTATGTAATGAAAAATGCTAAAACATTTCATGCTGCTGGGATATAGGTACTACCTCCATATGCGTACCAGCAGCACACAGTTTCTCTGGGAAGCAGTTAGGATGCAAAGATCTTTTCACTCCCTCATTGGCAGCCCACGAAGCCATGGCTAGAGGCTTACCTGTGTGAGTCCTTACGTGTGTTTTCAACTGATTGCACTGGGTGAACGCCTTCCCGCAAAGCTGGCACACGTAGGGTTTCACCCCTTTGTGTATTCTCATGTGTCGACGGAGGCTGCTAGCTTCCGAAAAGACTTTCCCACAGGTGTTGCACACCGGCTTAGCTTTGGAGTACTTCTGGTCCAGTTCTTCTCCCGAGCTCTCCAGCTGGTAAGCGTTCTTTTCGCTGGCTATGTTGGACATACAGTGCTCCTTCAGCGCACAGCTTTGCTGAGGCTTCCCCCGTTTCTGTTTGGCCGCAATAGTCTGAACTAGGATATCCTGTGCCGCCAGCGTTTCGCTTTCCACCACGGACGCCAGCTGTAGGTCAGAGTTGTCGCTGCCTTGGGCAGCCTGTTCCGTGATCTGGGTGGCCAGCTTATTTGCATCTAAAAACATTTCAATGGATGTGTTCTCGGTCACGTCACTCTGATATGGTAGGGATTTATTCTGTATGCTTTTGGGGGAGCTGAAATTCTTCTTTCGCTTTTTGGCTTGA
Source organism: Megaceryle maxima (assembly GCA_024605025.1). Lineage (NCBI taxonomy): Eukaryota > Metazoa > Chordata > Aves > Coraciiformes > Cerylidae > Megaceryle > Megaceryle maxima. The sequence continues at coordinate 7,612 of JANHGN010019507.1, read as the reverse complement.
GGAGATTTCTTTTCTAAAGCTGCTTTCTTTGCCTGTGGTTGAAGCAACTCTGTGGAAGCTGCATCTGCTTTCTCCCGATTACTGTAATCTCGGAGAGTCAGGAGGCAAGTCTGCTGATTCATTTCAACGTTCCCAGTGATGCTAGAGGTCTCCATAGAAGACGGATTAGCAATAAAAGCAAAGTCTTCCATCTTGATTTTGCATTTAGTGACCACTTCTTCTACTTTGAGATAGTCGGCAGCCTGGTGAATTTCTTTAACATTCCAGCTGTAAGAAAACAAGACTTGGGTGACAATATTCTGGACAAATCAAACATTTGTTCTGTACCAACTGTATCTAATACAGACAGCAGAGTACAGAGAAGTGACACTGTCAGAAAATGCAACTCTGAGAACACAAACAGCAAGATCTTATCAGTTAGTGCTGCAGTGCCCTAAGACACTGGTGTGACAATGACCCCGGAGCAACGACCCATGTCTGGTGGGGTCTCCAGATCCACAGAACTGGGAATTTTATTCTCAGTTAGATGCCTTTTGTAGATTTTTAAATTAAAAGATTAATTGTAAGGAGGTGAGGCCAGACACAGGACTGTTGGTCCAAAAAGCTCAGAAATCACAGCATGGAGGGATAAAACACTGGAGAATAAAATGCAGACATTACCATTCTGTAATCCTTCTGCAAAAAGTCTTAAGTAACTCGCAAGTGGTGCCTTCACCTCAGCACTTCTGAGAGGCAGGTATTAATCTTGTTTTATAAAACGATTTGCAAACAGTCTTAGTTCTGTGCCAGCTGCGCACAGACAACGTTAACACCAAGAAAGTCCTCATTTAAACTACTGCACTCTATTTTTCAGTTCCTGCAACACAGGCCTTGATTGTTTAGAAAAAAAAACAGAACTGGAAAAGGTGGCAACATGTACCAGCAATGCATTATGGATTTACACCACTTGAAAGAGAAAACAGTAAATAATATCACTGTAACAATCTAGTACACAGTAAATGTAATCAAACATTAAGCAACTAGCCACAATTACTCTGTCCATGAATATGCTGGTTGAGTATCTTGCATTATGCAAATGTGGAGTTCAGAGTACCCCCTCCTGTGTCCCTCGTGCACCCACCGCCACAGAAGAGCACAGAATTTGCAGGCAGCTCCAGCAGGGATAGAGTATGAGATGACAAGTGCACATGGGCAGACCCACAGGTGTCACCTTTAGCCAAACAGTTCTCACTGGGTGGGAACAGCCCTTTCACCTTCAGAGATGGCAGCAGCTCAGAAGGAAACCAGGAGCCACCCCACTGCTGTCCCAGACAGACACAGAGAAGGTGGCACACTTCTGTGCAATCGGCAAAGCATCAGTCGCTGACTTGCTGTGCAAGCTGCTCTACTGCTGCTGATTTCTCACAGCTCATTAAAAAAAAAAAAAAAACCAACCAAAAAACACCACACAAAAACTCATAACACCCTGCATCTTGATGCTTATTTTGTTTGTTTTCAGACTTTGGTAGAAACAACATTTTTTTTAAACCACCATTTGATAGCAGACATTGAGAAAGGAGTCAAAATCCTGGAGTACATACTTCCCTCAGGAGGGATAACGGCTTTGCTTCACTGAGAGGAAGGCACTGCAAAGGATCCTCACTGTCCACACAGCAACACAGTGGGCACAAAACCAACGCAGTAAGGAAAAGAAACACTTTTTCTGTGACTCCTCCTGAGAGTCAATCAGGTGCTGTAACAAGATTTGAAGTAACAGATTGTGCCAATTTGAACAAACGTAATGTTTTTAAAATTGTGCCTGTCCTCATCCATTCCTCAGACTTCCCTCTCTACTGTGGACACAGCTCCTGTGTCTTCTCTGCAAAGATGGGCTCCTACAAACCAACTTCATACAGAACACACTTATCGTTCCTCTTCTGGTAATCACACAAGATGTTTAATCCCTTCCACCCCAGACAGAAAGACTGGGAGACTGAAACTATCAACTGGTGAAATTATCAGACAACAGACCTTTGTTTCTGCACTCGCACACCTTGTGGTATTTTAAAACACACGAGCAGATCTCTTCAGCTCGTCAGTGTGTATCATCTCCACTACTGGTTGTTCCTCCAGAACTTACTACAAAGGAGAAAAAAAATCTGGTACTGCCTTAACACAAGTTTATTTCCCTCTTCTCTTTCCCCCTTTAACAGTGCATGTTACCTGTCAAGGTTTAAGTTTCCCGTATAAATAAACTCCAGGAGTTTTTGGAATCCATCAGCTTTCACTTGAGTCTGATCCAAAACAACGTTACTGTCAGACGTGTCTCTGTAAAATGCACCGAAGTACTCGCTGAAAGAGGCAAGCACGTTCCTGTGCGCTTTGAACTGGAATTCACCAATAACAACGGTGCAGTCACAAAGGAATCCGGCTTCTCGCTGCTTGTTCAGTCTCTCTAAAAGGTGCTCACAGTGATGGGAATACTGCATTTTGATAACGAGCTGCAGCCTCTTTGTTCTGATCTGGGAACAACAACAACAACAAATTCCATGCAAGAGTTAACTTTGTTTTCCCCTCAGCAGCATAAGTTAATGATTACAGAAGAGTCAGTGTTTGAATCCACTGGTGACCGCTGCAGGATTTGTGCAGCAGCGCTTTGCACGAGGTACAGCGAGACGGGTGGATCCTTCTTGACTTGGGGAGCTGCTAATTTTAAAGACAGAGCGAGGGGGAGAGGACAGGAACGTGCAGACTCCCCACCCAGATCAGAGGATTATCTTGCCTAAGCTTATGAGCTGTCATGTCAAAACTGGGCTCCGAGGAGCACTCTGCAGCAGCGAGCCACCCGGACCGAACCGCGCTCAGGCGGCGGGCACGGCGACTCCCCGCCGCAGGGACCGGGTTGACAGCGGGCGCAGGGCGGTCCTGAGCGGTAACCGGAGCCCAAGGGGGAAGGGCCGTCTCGGCGCTAAAGCAGCAAAGCGGGTGCCGACGAACCACAGCAACCGCGGACCCCCGGCCCGGCCTCGCCGCTGGACGGGACGGAGCCCGCAGCGCCCTCCCCCGTCGCGGCCATCGCCCGGGCCCTGCCCCGCCACCCCCGTGTCCCCCCTGTCATCTGGGCGCTGTCCGTCCGCCCCGAGGGCCGCTGCGGCGGCGGCGGCAAAGCCGCACCGGGGCCGGCAGGAGGGCGGCGGCGGCACCCCACGCACCTGCGGAGGGAAGGGGAAGAAGCGCCTTCGCCTCAGGCCGCCATATTCTGATGACGTCGCACGCGCCGCTTCCGGGACGGGACTTCCGGTGTCCCGCTGCTGAGGGCAGCTCGGGGTTGAGATGCAGCAGTAGCACCGGCGGCAAACGGGGGCAGGGACGCGGGGCGAGAACCCGTCCCGCTGAGGGGCACAGGCAGGGCTGGGCTGCGAACAGCTTCCCGGGAGGGTCGGGGAGGCGCGGACTACAACTCTCATGATGCAGCGCGCCGAGGCAGGGCCCACCGTTCGTGCGGCGGCTCGCTGTGCACGCTGGAAGACGTAGTCGATGGGACGCGGTCGCTGCGCGGCGTTACCCGAGGGCCGTAACAGCGGCGGCGGGCGGGAGTGAGCGGAGGCCGCTCTGTGCGGATTCTCGCGCCGCGACGGTAAATAGAATGGGTTTAACATACTTGTTACTGTTAGTGCAGCAGCGCTGAGAGGTCTCGTCGTGCCCGCGATCCCAGTTAAAAAGAACTCAGGTAAAATTGTTTAAAAAAAAAAAAAATTATTGTTAGCGGTGCGCTCGTGGCCGATGGCAGGTGAACAAGCCTAAAAATAAGCCGCCTTGGCTGGTGTTTCCGCCCGGTTTCGAACCGGGGACCTTTCGCGTGTTAGGCGAACGTGATAACCACTACACTACGGAAACGCCGTTGGTTTGTATCTCGGCAGCCCCTGTAATGAGCTTTCTCGGGGATCCCTTTAATAGCGCGCTAAAGCTTCGTGGTGACCTTTCCGCCTGACCAGGCACCGGCCTCACCCAGGGATCTGCATCCCCGCAGAACCACGCGCTGGCAGCTCCCAAACCACCCCCGGCCGCAGAGCCGGCAGGTCAGCCCCAAGCTGCGGGGTGCTGCAGGGGGGCACCCCGGCCCCTTCGCCACATACACTGGGAGCAACAGCATTGGTGTGAATGAGAAGCTTTGGGATCGTGATCTTCCCTGGAATCCCCCAGCTGATTTTCAACGTATCTGTAAATAAAAAGCCATACCCTCGGTTAATATTTCACACCAAAGCATCATTCTGAAGCACTCTGGCTTGCAACACCAACTCTACCCCCTGTTGCAGTTACAGAGGCTGGAAGGACTACTATGGTGGGAACAAAGCACTGACGAGGAGAAAGATACCCACAAAAGGAGCTGAAAAGGCCAGGGAAATGAGAGGAGCAAGAGAGCAGAGGCACAAGAGGAGCAGAGATCTTTGCCAGCTGGCCCAACGAATGCAGGTGGGTCAAGCAGGACAAGCCAGGCTGCTGAGATGAGATGGAAAGTGCTGCAGTTCCTGTAGGAACAAATTAGGACAGTTCCTGTGTGTGGTTACCAGAAATCAGAGCAAGACAGCCCCAGCCAAGAAGGAGAAAGAGAGCTGCTTGGCACTGCCGGCCTTGCAGGGTAGGCCCCCTGTACAGCAGAGCACACAGGCAAGCCGGGGGCTGAGCACGGCGTGAGTTCATTGCATCAGGCAGCGTCTCCTTGGAAGGCCTCTCGCTACAGTTAGAGCTTGGAAATGAGGGAGGGACTAATCCACCTGTATTTTCTAGTGCACCAGGTGCTGAAACACCTGGTCTTGGAAAGAGCTGTAGAAGGGAACTGAGCTTTGACATCTTTTGCAAAGGGGAACACAAGCCAAAGGCCACCTGGTGGGAGAAGGAGTCAGAAAAGCCAAGAGAAATGAAACAGGAAAGGCTCCAGAAGCAAGCAGTGACTGGGAAGGGAGAGAGCAAGCAGAAGAAAGCTGGAAACAAGCAGTGACAGTATTCTGTTGAGTTTGGCACTGACAACAGCAAGATTTATCGACACTGCTGCTGTCATCATGCAGAGGTTTCCAATAGCTGTGAGGATCTCTGTGTATATGAGGTGCTGCAAAAGGCTGTTTGGGGGCCAGGAGCATCCTCTAGATCTTCTCATGCTTGCAGCATCTCTCAGGCCCACATGGAAGAACACTCGTGGGAACGTGCTTGTGTTCTTAGAAGCACACCACAATCACCAGATCTGCTGTGCACAACCATGGCACTCAGGGTGAAGAGGTGACGTTGCAGCCACATCTCTGCCCAGTCCCATATCGCCCCAATACTCCCAACAGCCATGTTGTTCCTGTGAGGTCTTCAGCAGTCCCTGAGGATTACATTTTAATCATTCCAAATAAAATACTAAAACACAAAACACAAATTAGCTAATGAATATGTATTATTATTATTTATGTAATAATAATTTCAGTCATGTCTTGACAACTACGGTTCAGGAAGAAAGGTCCTGTTTAGGTAACATGCTATAACCTTCTCTGAAGTCTCCTTTGTTTGACTCCTGTAGGCACCCAAAAGAGCGTGGGACTGTTGCACCCTGGGCCGTGAGACTGTGGGGAGGAACATCTAAGGCAATGACCTGCAGAGGAACAGTAGTAATCAGACAGTGATTCTGGCTGAAGCACTGCTTAACCTGCTGGTTAACTGAGGCAAAATGAGCACACTGATGTGACACCCACTGTGTGTCTACCCAGGCTGTGCTCCCACTCTGTGCTCCAGGTCTGGGCACAGCTGTGTGATGGGCTCCCCTTACGGTGTCACCCCCCGTGTACCAATCCTTGAAGGCTGCTGCTTGCCCCAGGGTGTTCTCTGGCGTGACCTGGACAGCCGTGATCGGACAGAGCATCTGAAAGAAAGAGGCACTTCACAAGTCACCACAGCTAAGGAGCTGCTTCTATGAGGCATGAAAGAATAATTATGTTACGTGCACCTGAACCTCGAGGAAGAGGTGAGTAAGAATACTAGTGAGGCAGAAAAAACCTAGCACCTTCCTGGTGACCATGAAAGTAGAGTTCAGAATCTAAGGTTTTGTTGTCCTTTTATCATCCTAATGTTCGCACCAAGTCACCAGAGATTGACAAGCTCTGCCCCAATTCTGCCATGAACAAATCATCATTGTAATGTTAGCATAAGGACTTATTTCCACTCTAGTCCTTTCTGGTGGTTTCAGCCTCTTCCTTGGAATTAAGCTGAATCTGTAAACATGGAGATAGTCTCCATGGTCCCAGGAGGCATTAAGTTGAAAGTCAGTGCTACTCCTAATAGGAACTTTTTGGTTTGGACAGAAGGCTCCTCCTTTCCCTGAGTGCCTCCCAGACGATGCAGATTATTACTGTGACAGAACACAGCCTAATACAGTGCACAGAAAATGTTTCTAACATACATGTGATTTTATAACAGATTTTATGTAACACTTCATGGAAAAGAACGCAAGATTATGGTTATCTGGAAGCCAGTGTCTAGAAGAAAGTCTGTGTCCATAGCACGCCTTTTCAAAGTTCAATAAAAATCGTAATGTCTGGCACAGTTACTTCCTTCTTATTCCATGATTACATCTCTCTGAATAGGTGTAAGATGGTTTTGAAGAGGTTCTTCACCGGAACAATGCTGTGCAGTACATGTGCAACTAAAATCAGAAAGACTGGAGAGCTCTACGCTATTGCTTCATACTCCCTTGTACCTGCAAACCTGTCCAGCCTCCAAGCAGCGCCCTGCTTTGCCCTGGAAATCTCAAGGTCCAAAAGCAAGTACACAAAATCCATTCCGAGGAACATGACGCAGCAGAGGCGAGACAGCCGGCGACTAAGGCAAGCTCCAGGGAGCAGGTGCCGCCTGGCACAAAGAGAGATCACGGAAAACATAAATACCCTCTCCTATGTGCGCACAGGGAGCTGGCGCAGCCCCTCTTAGGAAGAGCCGAGTGAGCTTCTGGGCCTAGTTCCTCACCCAGGGGTCCTCGACAGAGGCGGGCAGGACCTGAACGCGGGCGCGGACCCTAAGCCCTGCGCCCAGGACCCAAATCCCGGCCCTAAATGCCAGGCACCAGCCCCCAGATCCCGCCTACAAGCCCCAGGCCCGGCTCCGAGTGCCGGGTTCCGGCTCAGGGCCCCAGGCCGCAAGTGGCAGCCCCCGGCCCCAGGGGCGGGGCGGGGAGCGGGGCGGGGAGCGGGGCGGGCACGGCCGGGCACGCGCCTGGGAGCACGTGGTGCGGCCGGGGGACGAATGCCCCGAGCGTTCCAAACTCCCGCCACTCTCTCCCTCCCGCCCCCTCGTCCCACCCCAGCCAATGGTGGAGGAGGAGGGCGCCCCTTCGGCCAATGGGAAGTGTGGTGGGCGTGGCCTCGGAGGGTTTAAGAGGCGCGTCGGGGGCGCTCCCGCGTCGCGTGGCGGGTGGGGAGGCCCTGGTGTTACTAACCCTAATGGCCGCCGCCGCTCCCCGCGCCCGTCCGCTGTTTTACTCGCTGACTTTCAGCGGACGAGGGGAGTAGCTCGGGGGGGGTGCGGGGGGAGGGTTGCTGTCCGTGGAAGGGGATCCGCCATCAAAAAACGTCAGCGAGGGGTCTCCTCACCCCGGCCCGCCCTG
>JANHGN010019506.1:0-47174 GCA_024605025.1 Megaceryle maxima | reverse complement strand
CCCTTTTGAACAGACCTTCCCCACCTTCATGTAGCCCCCTTCAGGTACGGGAAGGTCACTGTAAGGTCCCCCCAGAGACTTCTCTTCTCCAGGCTGAACAGCCCCAGCTCCCTCAGCCTGTCTGCATAGGAGAGATGCTCCACTCCCCTGATCATCTTGGTGCCCCTCCTCTGGACACGCTCCAGTATGTCTACATCCTTCTTGTGCTGGTGGCTGGACACAGTACTCCAGGTGAGGTCTGACCAGGGCAGAGTAGAGCGGCAGAATCCCCTCTGTTGATGTGCTGGCCACAGTTCTTTTGATGCAGCCCAGGATGCAATTGGCCTTCTGGGCTGCAATTGCACATTGGTGGCTCCTATCCAGTTTTTCATTCACCAGCACCCTCAAGTCCCTTTCCACAGGGCTGCTCTCCAGTATATCCTATCCCAGCCTATACTGATAATTCTGGTTACATTTTTTTCTGAAGCTGCTTGGGTTGACAAGGGAGGAAATAGAAGAAAAAGAAAGTGCACAGAAAACATTTGATGGTGTCACAGAAGAAACCTTCCTATAATTACAAGAGTGCAAGAACAGTTCTAAACTCTCTCCATGAGTCCTGCACCTGTACCTCAAGTATTGCTCTTTTCATGCTAGAAGCAACACCTTCCCCTTCTCTTCTAAGCAAACAACTGCAAACAGGCTTGAGAGATCCTTGAAGTAGAGCAGCTCCTTTTGATCTTTCTGAGGGCTTGCAAACTAAAATGCTCTCACCTACAGAAAACAAACAAGCAAAATAAACAAAACAAAACCAATTTAATAACAGTATTGCATTTTCACACTGTTATAACTACAGACAATTCATCAAGGACGTATTTATCGGGATGAAAAACTGGAGGCATTTTTGAAAAAGCTGAAATAAAGAGAAAAACCTTTGCACCCTTAAGTAGTGTACATACATTGCTACGTAAGTATTATGCATCTGTGGAGTCCTTAAGAATGAAAAGCAGAGGAAATTTCAAAGTCACATTAGGCTTGTCAGGGTCTGGCCTAATCAGCTTAGGAACTTCCATAGCCTCCCTGTGTATCTGCTTTGCTGCTGAACCACTCACACTTGTTCTGGAATTGTCTACAACTATAATATACAGTGGCATAATTTTTTCTTCTGCACTACATTATTAAATTCAAAAGGTTCTCAAAAGCAAGAAGAAAACATAAAAGCTGAACAGCACTCTGACAATTCGTGCTAGTTCAACCAGCTTGCACTCCTGAAATACAAGATAGATACCAAAGTAATTCAGAAATCCAGAGTTACTAATCTAAGTAACAATGCATTCTCTGAACTTTCATATGATAGTATATACACACACACATAAAATATTAAGTATCCTGAATGGCTTCTCCTGAAAGTACATCTAAATATAGGTTACCTTAAAATTCTCTGTCAGACATTGTTAATATCTAACTACTGAAATTCTATGGGAGACAAAATTCCCAGAGCCATGGAACAGAAGTAAAAATGATGGGCCTGTTCCTCTAGTGAGATAATAGCACAAGACTACCCATGGAAAATGCAGTAGTCACATAAAGGAGATTTTTTTCAACAAAGCCATTAGAGAGAAACTAGGTCCCTAGGAGACCTTGCTAGTTAGCAGCTTTGTCAATAGGCACAGGATAAGTGAATTATGGCCAGGACAAGCTTACCTTTGACTAAGAAGAGAGTGTTAGCTTTGGATTAGCTGTACAGTAAATATCATGATAGGTTTATGATAACTTGTTAAGTGTGCATAGTCTGGACACCAAGGTAAGGCTGCTAGTGAGTATCTTAATAAGATCTAGGAATATTAAGTTATGATAAAACCATAGCCATGGTAATGTTACAGTAATTAGCAAATCCAGAGGTCATGAAAACACAATTGCATTTAAATTTAAGGAACAGAACAAATACCACAAACGTTGTGTAGGTGACTAACTGAGTACAGCTTAAACATGATTATATAAATGAGTTACAGGATGAAACACATGCTCAGATGATGTGTGTCTCAGATTTTTTTTTTATCCTGTCAGGTGGAACTTTTGACATCAGTTGACCAGGTACTTTGGCCAAAGTAGGGAGTACAGAAGATAAACTGCCTGCAAGCGTTGTTTTGTGAAAGTAAAGCTTGCTTTGATTTTAGCAGTAAAGAACGTTCATTCATTTTTATTTGGGTTCTGATGTGTTCTGCAGTTCCCCTGAAAGCTTTGACTCTTCAGCATGGTAAATCTAACAGAACATGGGTAGCCACTTGGCTCTACATTATCTGACAGTCCTTCAGGACTTGGGAAAACCCTTTCCCATGATGCCATTGAGAACTTAAAGCCAATAATTGCAACAAAGTAAACAGTTAAAAAAAATAATAATAATAAAAATAAAGGCATTATGCTATTCCAAGATCTCTTATTGAACATTTCAGATGAGAGAGAAAGTCTAGGTTAGCATTAGATTAGACAAACACCAGAAGGCTCTTGGCTGCCTAGCCATTAAACTTTATTAAAGGCAAAAAAAGCCCCTATTATATTTCTAGGTTTTGTTCAGCTTTATCTATTTCACCTTGGGAACGTGACAGTTTTGATGAATGCAAAAATAATCCAGTTCCATTTCCTAAAATTATGGGGTTTTAATTTTTATCAAATCAGGAAAAAAAAAAAATTTTAAAAAAGTCAAAACCCGAGACAATCCAACACTACCAAGTTGGGAGGGGAGGAGGAAATGAACCCAACAGAATTTATCTTCTGTCTGGCAGATGAATTTCATACCCATATAAGTCTTTTTTTCCAGATGATGTTGCTGTCTTCCAGTCTCCCTACTCCGTGAAAGAGTAGCAGCTGGTAACATAGCTTTATGTTCTCATCCAAAAGACTCCACAGAGGGGGAAAATATGGTATATTCATGAAGCTTATCAGCATAAAATCAACTGCTTACTGTGTAAAACACAGGCACATCAGAACTGTCAAGAAAGGGTACTAATTATTGTAACTTGAAAAGGGGGGAAAAAAAAAAAGAACATAACAAAACCAAAACTTCAAGGATTAATGTATTTTATACCTGCCAGTGACACTCAAATGACAAAGTCTGTAAAATTTCAAAATACAGAATGCAGCTGCCCTTTTCTTTAACACATAGGATACCTCACAGACATATAGGTCATAAAATGCTCTGTTGCTATGCTACTCTGGCAAGAAAGTTAAATGTAAGAAGAGTTTGCTTACCTAGCATTCCAGCAAGCACCAATCAAACCATCAGTAGGGCAAAGCCCACTTCCTGCTTCTGTTGAACTTCTTATTTTCTACTGGTTTTACTTGTATAATACTTTTTTTTTTTTTTCAAATATCATCCATGAAGATAAATTTCCATTGCAAATTAAAATAATATGGTGTCATAAACTATATGCCTGTTATCTACAAGCTACTGTCTCTCTATCACATTCCTGTTTGCAAGATCCATAAAAGTTATGCTTAAATTTAGTGGAAGTTTAATAAATCCAAATCAGAACTTCAAGCAACAGAAAAAGTTTGTCAAATTATGGTTTTAGACTTTAAGACTGGTTTTAGACATTTTAGGACTGTCTAATGAGAGTTTACTGTAAATTTTCTCACTGAAACTCTGAAGGATTTAGTAAACTGACCATGGATCACAGAACTAAGGCAAATGAACACCACCACAGCCTTAGAAGCTAACAAGAAATCCAAGGAGAAAACAGACGATTCCTGAAGTAACTGATATGTAAATACCAAAGTAAGTCTCATGCAGTGAAAAGAATCCCCTGGGAATTACAAATTTCACTCAGTTAATACCAAACAAATTCATCTTGATTAACTTAATCATACTGAATACCAAAGGAATTCATCATGATTAGTCACTAATTGTGAAGCACTGCCCTGGATTTAATCAGGTTAACGCTGTTCTTAGGGAATGTTAATAAAGCCTCTGCTTACCCTCTGTGTCTACTCCCTTCCTGCCAGCCCTTCCAGCCATCTGTTTGTAAGCGAGAATGTCCAGCAGTTTGCCACCAAACATGGGAGTTCGTATAATTACTCGGCGTGCAGGCAAATTTACTCCAGATGAGAGCGTGGAGGTCGCTGCTAGGACTCTAATCAAGCCCTGGCGAAAGGCTCCTTCAATGATGTCCCGCTCATCAAAAGTAAGGCCTAAGGAGAGATGACTTTTAGTGAAGCTAGTAAAGGTGAGACTGCATTTCAGAGCTAAAAATATTGTTAAGAACAAACAAACTTAACGAACATTCACCATTCAGTGTTAGGAACTAGACTTGCAACATTATCTCAGTTAACTTCTTTCAAACTGTAAGTGAAGCAAAATTTCACCATTAACTTCTCATTATTCAGTTGATAGCAACAGATATAAAGTAGCTTTTCTAAGGTGCTCGGACACATTGGAGCAAGATGAACAACTATTACCTACATGGCTACAAGCACTGCAAGTAAATGAATAAAATAGAAAGAAGAAAACTGGATGTAACAAACACAGTAGGGAACTAGGATTTAGTCATTTGCCATCCTGACCCTGGAATCCCTCTTCATTATTTCTGTTCTAGGTTACAGGTCTAATATGTATCTTTCTGTATTTCCTTGAGGGCTTCAGGCCAATTTTATTCTTGAGAAAGAAATCCACACTCTATAAGCATTTGGAATTATTCCCCCTACATATTTAATGCCATAGCTACTGTTCTCTCTTTCAGTCAGTCCTTTCTCTCAGTGGACCAACAGGTAACATACACAATCACACACTTAGAAAGAAGTAAAAGATCTAGAGAGAAGCATTCATGGCACATGCTCCTGTTATTTTTATTTTCATTGTTATACTTCTATTTTACTCATTTATTTCGGTATTAAGTTGACGAAAGTTGCTCTGGAATACTCTTGGCAGCCTTGGAAACAACTTGAAAATGCTTGGGCTGTAAATCACCTATTTTCTCAGGCATTTCACACACCAAAAAACAAACAAAAAGTTGTATTTAAAAAGTTGCTGTTATACAACACAACAGAGAGGTTTATCATAACAATTAGTTAATTAGTTAATAACTAAAGTCTTCGACCACAACAAAAAAAATTACAAGATTACCTCTAACTGGGAGATTCTCAAAGCATTTTAATTCAGTCATAAACTACAGAAGGCGTCAAAAAGCAACTTGTAAATTGCTGGTAACTACAGCAAAAAGAACCCATATGACTTGACCATTTTACAGAATTCAAGACTAAGATACTCAGGAATACCTGCATGATGAAATGCCACTCCCCATGGCAAAGTACGTTGGAGCACAGAGTCCAGGCCTGAGACAGAACGCTTTAGCTGATCCAGAACCTCATCAATCCCTTCTCTGTCTACAACAACTGGGGCAAAGGCTGATTTTTTTTCAGAACCTTGAGAGAGAAAATATTTTTATAGTTTCTAATAAAACCAGTTTCTATTAAAGGCACTGTGCATACTACAGTCTTCTATTAACCACTTTTAACCACTTTTCTCTTACTCTCTGTCTGTTGCAAACTGTAGAATTCCCTGGCAATGATGTCTGCCAGCTTCTCACACCAGTTCTTGGATGGGCAGAAAAGCAGGACTGAATGGCCATCAGAAACAGTCTCATAACACAGGCTCACAACATGGTCTTCATCTCCCTGAATTAAGACAAAATATTTTCAAAGCACTCTCACACTGAATGGAGTTTGTAAATGCTGTCATTCTTCTGTGTCACAGTAGGAATCTTCTACTTCAAGTCAAAAAGAGGAGCAAACAAAGAAGATGGAGCACTGTTACCTTAGTTTCTGTTTTGCTTTAGGAAGTCCAAGCACTAGTACAATCACTTTGCTTTCATAAATCTTTTCCTGAGTGAAGACCACACAATGCACAAAAAAATCACTGCAATGCTGTGGCTAACAGCAGTAGGGAAGAACTAGGAAGAACCTCGAGTGAAAACATCCTTCCACAGTAGCCAAGAGGACTTACAATCTAGGATGTCTGAACTAAGAACACGCAATGTAGTAGTCTGCACATCCCCAGTAAGATGCACCCAGCAAGTACTGCTGACCAAAGACTACAAGTGTCTGAAGCACAGCAAAAGGCTTTTATGGATACTCATATAGATGTGCATCAAAATCCTACTGTTTACAGCTTGTCTTTTTGGTTTTAAGATCCTAACAGCTCCTGCGACTGATACAATTTTCTTGGCTAAGCCAGATTCTCTTCCAACAGGCAGGCTAAAGGAGGAAGAGAAAAAAAGTAGGCAAACAGCAAGAAATAAAAAGTACCAAAATGCAAAGGAAAACAGGGTAACAATGGCATGAACTGCATATACAAATCAAGAGCTCAGTAAGGATTCGGCCAAATTCAGCAGAAGCAATGAGGTCATCACTTTCCCTTTCCTGGTCCAGTTTGAGGCACAGAAAGTCTGAAAGTCCAGTGATAGATTTAAAGCCCGAGAAGATCACCTGGCTCTTATAAAACAAGCCAACTGCCCTAAACTGTTGAGTCATGAGCCTAATTCAGTTCTCTCTCTCACTTAATTTAGTACCTATTGAAACTACTTCAAAAAATACCCAGAAAAGAAGATTCAACATCATTTTCTCAACATGGCCACATAAAAGCAAGTTCCTAGATACTCTTGTCCCAGACATTTCCTTTTGTTTCTAGGATCTTTTTTTCTTTGCTGTGCCACCACGCTATTAATAATGTAACATTGGTGCACAAGGAGAACTGGGTGCAAAATATTCCAAAATATTGCTGGCATTCAGCCCATATTGTCCAACTACTATAGAGAACAGCTGAAAGGACTGGGGAGATAATTCACCCTTCAAAGACTCCATACATAGAAAAAGAACCTACGAGTCAGAAGTGCACATTTCCCATTTCTATACATCTGCTTCTTCCCAATCATAGTACCTTAGCCTTAATTTTTTATATCCTTTTCAAGTGCACAGAAGTACTAAATACTGAAAAGAGCTTCAGAAGAATCAGGACGGACATCTGCCTTCTAATCACTGTCACAATTAGAACATTTAGCAGTTTAACATAAGCAGGTTCGATACCACATTTTAATGCAAATATATTCTCCCAATGATTAATGCAAATTCCTTGGCCTATCTAGGAAATATTTATCTTCATTTATCAAAGTGAAGCAGAGTCCAGGATGCAAAATAGAGGGGTGGGTAAGGGGAGAATCAAGCTCTTTACACCTGTCAGGTGCTCAGAGACAAGATAGCTCCATAGTCAACTTTGTCTTCAAGTCAGATTAAACAAACTTCAGGAACTTCATGAGTGTGTGTTTTGGTTTTTTGCTTAAATCATCAGAAGACAAAAAAACCCCAACCAACCTATCTTTAGTTTGAACATAAAATCTACAAAGTAAACACTGAGGTCAGGAATGTTACCTATTAAAAAAAAAAAAAAATACACACATACCAGTAGCTATCTTTTTAACTTTAGCTGTACAAAAGGTGTTATCCCAAAGCCACTGCTCAGAGTTTTGTTACCTTCAGTTGAAGCTTGGGCTGAAATTCTCTCACTAAATTCATGGAGGAGTCATAAATGCTGCTGCCAATCTTCACCCACTCCTTGAGGCGCACAGGGCGGAAATCTGTGCAGTATAGCTCTGCATCTAACCATGAGGCGAGGAGTCCCAAGTTAGGGAGGGTAGCACTCATGCCTACTATCTGTACCCCACCAAAACTGGAACTGCTCTTCTTCATCTGTCTGCAAATGGTTAAAAGAAAATGAAAGTGAGTGACATCACAGGCTAATGTTCTGGAAACCAGGATTCAGAAAAATCAACTCAGTATACTTTTGTACAGAGTCTTAAGTGCAAAGCTACTTTTTCTTTTTTAAACTTGTTGAAAAAGAAACAAGCCATATTCTGCTTTTAGCAAACACAATGCCAGATTATGCACTGGTAACAAGATCATTCAACTTTTTAATCTTTTTGAACCTAAACTTTAAGCTTCTTTAGGTAACATAAACAGACTGTATGTTTGGAGAAACTGAAAACCAATAAATACATCAACTATTTCCTTGCCAGTAACAAAGCCATGGAATCAAGGAAATGGTCCAGTCACCACTGCAGTCTTTCTAAGCTTAAATGCTTTAATTAAAACACTTCTGTTTGTTTTAATTTCAAGACAAATAATACTAGATTAAGGTCTTGCTAGAGCTGGGAACCAAAGCCCTTAGTTCAGCAAAGTAGAAAGCAGCTTCAGTTCTCAAAGTGCTGAACAGCAGCTTCTACTAAAGGCAGTGAGAATTAATGGACTCTTATTTAGAAGAGACCTGAAAACACAAACCATCAATTTAGATACCCAAATATATATTTTAATTCAGGCTTTTACATCTACACGATAGGGAAGGCTTTATACTCCTAAGCCTATACACTGAGCCACAAATTAAGACTTTAAAAGATAAAACAGTCTGACAAATCAATGTGAGCTCAGAAACAGCCCGAACCTTCTTAGGAGATCCTGGTTACCTTGGCAAAGACAAGGTGGAGGCAATAAAACTAGCCAGAAGCTAAAGTGAGAAAGGACAGTCACTGATGAGACAGAAGTAAGGAAGATGTGGAGAGCCAGAATCTCTCTCATTCAAGCTCTTCAAGCATTTGCTAGTACAGCTTTGCCAGCTAGGTTGCAGATTTCCTCCCCTAAAGCAACTTTTGACCTTAAAGGATTAAAAATGTTTCAGCTCCAACAACACATTCTCTGAGGGGGGAAAGGAAAAATCTGCTGCAGAATTTTGTCTGGGTCTGAAAAAGCCTCACAGAGACACAAGGGCATCCACATGATGGCCATCAGAGAAGATTCACTTGATGCAAAGACACAGCCTTATATTTCAATGGGATGTCCAGCTAACCACTCAGAAAGCTCTTAAAAGCACTGGTCATTCTGATTATCAGTCAGGCTGGACAGCATTTACAAGATCTGGATAAAGAGGCTCTCATTAAATAACAGAAATGAAAGCACCACTGAATGGAGAGGACATTTGAGAGAAAATGTGGTCTTGAACTCCAGGAATGTCAAGTGAATTGGAAAACAAAAATAGCAGCCAGCTTCTTCCTGTCAGTAAGTGGTATTGGGGGAACTACTGTCAACCTGACCATGGCAGAGGGATGAAGGATCAGGGCCCTAGCATCTGTATGCTGAAGGCCAAAGCACTGTGTCTACATTCTCTCACTCATCTGTCCCTTTTTCCCTGACAAGTATTTTCTCCTTCCTGCTCCTTCAATGCGATGGACGAAAGCAGAGAGTGGATCTGCACCTGTGCTGCAGCCACATGATAAGCCAAGGTAAAAGGAGGTGACAAAGCAACTCATGCTGCTCTGAAGTACACTGGATTCCAGTGCTTATGAGGAGAATATAAGGAAAAAGTCAGAGGTGCTTAGCCCCAGAACACTGCTGGATCCTAGGAATCAGGGTGGGAAACACTGGCTAAAATGTCTCGTGGAGGGCCAGCGCAGAAATGACAGATCCCCCAGCACTAAACAGGTAATCTGTGCTTAGCCCATCACTGGATGACTCACAAGATGGGAAGCAGCAGAGAAAACTGGCAAAAGCTGGCTTTTGGTGCTATGGGAACATTTGGTTTTGACTCTTCTCTGAACACCACCACCAAAGATTAAGAAGGTCAATAGACCATATCCTCCATTGGCCTTGGTCTGTGTTTGGGCACTATGGAGCCACTGGACAGCAGGGTGATCTACATATTGAATTCTTTAAATCCTGTAAAGCTCTTCTGAAACATCTCATCATCTCCCCAGTGTCCAATCAGTTGCTGTACAGGCAGGAAACTGTGCAACCACCAGGCTAGTGCACATTATAAGCAAAACCACAGATCACTCTGGGCAGTGGTAACTAAACAGACTGTTGGCATATCCTCTTAAGTATTCTGATCAATTTAGCATGGAGAAGTCAACAATGCTGGCCTTCCAGTATCTTAAGAGGACCTACAAAGAAAGCTGGGGAAGGACTTTTTAGGATGTCAGGTAGGGGTAGGACTAGAGGGAATGGATTAAAACTAGAGATGGGTCAATTCAGATTGGACATTAGGAAGAAGTTCTTCACCATGAGGATGGTGAGACACTGGAACAGGTTGCCCAGAGAGGAGGTGGAAGCTCCATCCTTGAAGGTTTTTAAGGCCAGGCTGGATGGGGCTCTGAGCAACCTGCTGTAGTGGGAGGTGTCCCTGCCATTGGCAGGGGGGTTGGAATGAGATGATCTTTAAGGTCCCTTCCAACCCTGACAATTCTATGATTCTGTAACAGCATGCCCACTTCTCCACAATGCCTGAACTTTATTAAGCAGAAATTAAGCAGAGCACACCCACTAGCACAGATGTTAAAAGAAATTCAAAGCTTTAAAAATATTAAATAGGCTAAAAAAGTAAATGAAAGTTTCAGTCTTAGTTTCTTTTCCTGAGAGCATAAATCCCGTGGTAGCACACAAATTGAAAACCATGAGGAAAAGAGGTTTTAACTTCAATGGCAGGCCCCTGAGAGGTTGTGTGATGAGACCTTAATAACCAAAATAGCCTAGGTCATCACTCTCATAAAAACCCTGGAGCTAACCCAAATATCCAGTCACACAGAGAACTAAATATTTCCAGTCATCCATAACTTAGCATTAAAAGACCAAGATCCTGGTCTACCCACCGTTTTGCAACCTTCTCTGTAACATATCTAACTTTGGTCAGAAGGAGTTCCAGCAGATATCCTCGATGAGAGTCTCCCAGCATGTGCAACTCATCCACAACCACCACTCCTGATAAAGAGAAGCACTCAGGTTATATCTGATAAAACTCCAAACCAAAACCAGATACCCTCGAGCCTTTCATGTGCTACACAATGAACTGAAATTCATACTCACAAATCCAGCCATGCTTACCAACACCACTATGGCTTCCTTTTGTCACTGATTCTTCTCAGACAGACAAGTCATGACCAGTGTCGTGACATTTCACACCCCCCACAACATCACACACACACACACACACCAGCTTTTAAAAAAAAAATAAATAGGTAGTCTGGCCACCATGCAGAACAGTTTTGCAGCATCTATACTGTACCCTCTCTGCAAGTAAAACTCCCCAGGCTTCAGAGTATCTGGAAAGGAACATTCCATCACCCAAACAGGCTAGTCAAAAGTTTTGTGGACATCACTGTCTTAGTAAAAAAACACCACTCTTTACTAATACAGTAATGTCAGAAAGAAAACACCTAGAGCAGATATAATAGGAAGCAGGCTATGCCTCAGTAATTACAGCTTTTCTCACTAACCAAACCTGAATGAGCTCTACTTTTTAGCTTTGGCTTTCTAAGGATAAAAATGCTCACATGACTACTCTTGTTGTCATCCTACCTCCTCAAATGACTTTTTAATCTATTAGCCACCCCTATCAAATTTGTAGAACTACTGAAAAGAATAATGTATAAAAAACTTTCTGAATAGCAGAAGCTGGAGACAACAGACCAGACTAAGGTCTCCCCTGAGGAGAGAAACACAAAGCCACTACAACTCAACCACCTCCTGCACATTCCAACTAGCAGCAGTATTTACCCTTTCTGGACAGCTGACAAGGTCACATGGACATGGAAGAGGCTGAAATAAGGTGAAAATAAAAAAATTAAAAAAAAAAAAAATCAGGGCACAGAGGACACCAAGATTCATTAGTTCTGCTGCTGTGGATTTTTTTTTTTCCTTTTTGGTGCTGCTATGTAATATCTTCCTGGTACAGCTAAAATAGCAAGAGCTTAAGGGCAAATGTGACCTTATTTTATCTGTTTCAATGCAGTTTTTCCTCCAATTTTTTTTTTGTCTCCTTCCTACATATGTTCCTTCTCTTTCTGTTTTCTCCCCCCTTCTCTTTTAAGCCACTTAAGTTAGAAGAGTGCTTGCACTGCTTCATTAGCCTCTTTTACAAACTCCCACCCATCCAGCTCCTCCATCTTCCCATACTTCTCTATTCTGTGCTCACTTGTAAAAACTGGCAGTTTGTTGGTCACCAAACATATATATATTGTTCGGCTACAAGGAAAAGCTTTTTCCTGCTTCCCTGTACAGCAGTCTGCCTCAATTCCTCCAGCAGCTGAGACAGGACAGTGTAGTCAGGTATCTACCAAAGTAAAATTCATACAAGTTACCTTTCTAGCCTTTGTGACAAGCAGCAGCACATTTTGCTTCCTGAAATGAAGCACAGAACACTAGTGGTACCTACAGACCAAAGTACAGGGAATGCCACTACTAGTTCTGTACATTCTGCTGCTATTCAGTTATAATACATCTACAAACCCACGTGAAACCTGTGTGCTGTATTTCCCTGGCAATCTGCAAGCTGGTGAGACTGGACTGTCCCACGTGCACAGTGCTCTCCTCTATTCAGGCAGCACTGGGAGCACTCACTGGGATAACACAGCAGGAGCAATCTCAGGCAACCAGTATTTTTCACAAAGCTATCTTTATCCTAAAATGGAATTGCAGGCACACAGGACTACAGGTCCCAGCATGCAATGGTATTTTCTACTCAACAACAGGCTCGGGAGTGCAAGTGGGGTCACAATGTCATCATATTCCATTGCTACCAAAAATGAGGTTAGCCTCAGGCTCCTATTTCTGTCTGCAAATCAGGTATGTCCCTAGAAGACTGATGGAAAAAAAAAACCTACTAAAAGTACCTGAGAGCTATCATACATTTTTACTGTAGAATAACTAGGCTGCTTTAAGTCCATATCCTGTTTAAAATGAAACAGTTCTGAATGACAGGCAGGGAGGATTTGATTTTTTTTTTTTTAATACAATTAAGCTAGTAATTTTTTTTATTTCAAATTTAAATAAGAAACAAGTAAAGTATCACAACAGCACATTACAAATCCATTCCCAGCTGACATGTTGATAAGGCAGCAGATTCTTCTCTAATCTGCTTTCCTAAAAATTTCTTTAGCATCAGTATCAAGAGGCTGAACAACAAGAGGAATATCATCTCCTCTGTATCTGGATGTTCAAAACTGACACGCATTATATAATAATTAGCAACACAAAATTGCTTCTGATTGCTTTATACAGCAAAGAGAGCTCTGCCAGACAAAGGATTTGAATTTCTCCTAACAATCTCCAAAGGAAAGGTGAGCTATCAGCAGGGGGTTGACATCAACAAAAGGAACCACTCAAACTTGAGATAGAACCCAGCCAGAATTGCAGTCATCTCCCAATAATGCATCTCAAAAGATAAAACACCCTCATTAGGAACTTGTCTAAATTCAGCCTTAATTAGAAGTACAAGAGGTACAATCTCATGGTTTCAGACCAGCTTGCTTTAGGTGACAGTTAAACTGGCATTTTCAGATCATGCCTGTATTTTGCAGCTTTTATGAAAACTTATCTCCAAATAGAAATTTTGTCAATTTCTTACTTTAAGGATGATTTTCTAATCAAATTTAATTTAAAACTTAATTTCAAATAAGCATATAAAAAAATAAAATAAAAAAACAAAACCTAATACCCTTATTTCAGTTATATGGTCCTACTTGGGCACAAGGGAAATGGAGGCTTACAGCAGAGGTATTCTCAAATAATGGAAGAAAAACATCATGTTTTAAGGAGGTGTCAGTGTTGAGGACATATATTCAAACTCAGATCTTATAATCACTTGGCTAGTTATACTTCTATGACTTTTCTCAGGCACATTCATCTCAGAAAGCACAACAAAATGTAAGGATGGAATGGAGGTACCAACCAAAGGGATTTGTCATCTAGCTTCTGAAAGATGCTGTCGTGAAACAATACGTTAGTACACCAAGCACGTGTCCGAGGCACCCAAGCCAACATAAATGTGGACATCATGACCCCATTCTCTGCCTTATGCTGTCACTACAGCTTGTACAGTGTGGTGACCTAGAATCAAACCAACCCTATTTAGAAGAAAGAAAAAAACCCTAAACTAATTAGCTATATATTGAAATAACTGCATGACCACCAGTTCTCTTGCAAGAGAAGGGATAAAGATACACATTCAAGAAGCGAGCTGGACTGCTGGAGCTTCAGTTCAAAGGTGCTTAAAATGCTGCAGAACCACAATCACACACTCATCTTCCAGTCCCCCGTCAGTCTAAAGCGTTCACGGTGATCCAGCTCCTCTAGATCCATGTGTGAATGTGTTGTCTTACAATCTCACACTCTGAAAGACCCTGCAAGGCTTTATTTCCCTTATTCTCTCGTGTTTAAAACTCTTCTGGTTCTGCTGCAGAATATTATGACACCAGAGGCACATGGAACAGCAGTTTCATAGGTGGAGGTCTCAGAGCAGTCTGATACTCATCTAGTTTTCCAATTTTTATATTCTCAAAATAGCAACCAAAATGTTACAGGACAGAGTGAAGATGGGAGGGATTACTACACAAAATGTAACTGGGTATAGCTTTAACTGAATTACTGCATGAAATACATCTGGGTATAGCTTTACTGAGCAGGGAAACAGAGAACAAACATCTGACTGTACTAGGAAAATGTCTCTCTCCAAGAGCACACGGGGCTTCTTCAGTTTTTCCATCTCCTCCCAAACACTAAATGAATAATCCCATTACCTAGTGGCCATTAGGGCCATGGTGACCCAAAGTCTGCATTACAAGGACAGAGAGAACTACAAGAGGTAAATGGATGTCAGAGCCCTCCGAGTCACCACGGCTACCCAGAGGAGCTCTATGTATTCATTCCACTTATCCGGACCCCGATGAGCACCAAACACAATTCTTCATCTTCCTTGAACTAAGTGAAGATAGACCATGGGTGCCACAATTTCTGTCCAAAACAAATGGACTTACCTACATTCTTTAACTCAAACATAACCCAGACCTGTAATTCAATTTCATTAATTAAAAGACATTTTCTAGCTATGGGAATCACTGCTTATTGCAGTTAATCACCGTCCATGGATTGTCATCCACATCAGACAAACCAAAGCAGCTTCTACCTGCTCATCCCCCATGGTGAGCTGCATAGGAGAGTCTTAATTGCCTTCCTAAATCCAAAATCAGAGGTGCTTTGGAGGTAGAAAAATTGCTCAGTTTCCCTATGTGGCAGACCTGTCACATACAGAACAGAGCAAATACAAAGTATTGATTTCACATGTACCCAGAGTATGTAATAAAGCTCAACCCCACAATGGTCAAGCCTCAGTATTTTACCCAGTGAGTCCATTTTGTTCTCCTCTATTAGTCTGTTGATTAGACCATTGGCTTTCTCAATGGTGCAGACAGCAACATCCAGGGCAGAGAAATGTCCAGCAGGAGACATGCTTCCTATGTAGCCTTCAACTCTCACATCCACCTCCTGAAACAGGGCCTGTTTTCCAAGGATACAGAATGTCATGCCAAGGTTACAACTCTAAATTTTGACCAGTACCTGCTAGAATCACATAAAAGCCTGCAGCCTACAACTACAATTTCTAGCCCTTATAATGCCCTGATGGTGGAGCACTGGAACAGGCTGCCCAGGGAGGTGGTTGAGGCCCCATCCCTGGAGACATTCAAGGTGGGGCTGGATGAGGCTCTGAGCAACCTGCTGTAGTTGAGGCTGTCCCTGCTCTCAGCAGGGGGGTTGGACTGGATGACCTCTAGAGATCCCTTCCAACCCAGACATTTCTATGATTCTATGATAATCAGATTAAAGCCTTAGCTCAAACAGTTACTGCTTCTTTTTTTTTTTTTCTCCACTGTCATTTTATATTTCCAAAGCAGAAGCCACGCAATACACATTGCAGGATAAAGTGTACATAAATAAGAGATAGGGACCAGAGTTTTGTATAAAAACACTTACTATTTGAAAGGTTAGAGGACACACAGCACAGCAGTTTGTCATACCAGCAGGCTCTGTACAAAGAAGCCCTTTAGAAGCTTTGCAAGATTAAAGCAAAAGCATGTCTCCATTATCAATCACTACAAAATAGTTTTTGCACTCCATTTGTAGCATTTCCTGGCAATTTGCAAGGTTAAGATGCCATCTCAGTTTATTAACACCCAAAATGTCTTAAATGTGAACTATGACAAAAATGCCTGATGATTTTGTATTTGTTTGCAGTAATTGTTGTTATTTTGACATATTAGCTAATGGAAACAATGTTTGGTATGAAAGTCTTTCAAGAAAAAATGGTTTTGTTTTAAAGACTGTTCCCAGTGTAATTTTATCTTTAAATAGCTGTGGTGAGGAAGCCAAGACATAACCATGTTCTGTCAGAACAAATTTTTAGCAAAGTCAAAGTGAAATCAGAGGCACAAAATTCTGGTGGAACACCCCAAGGAAAGCTAAAATAACCTTTTATCCTTTCAGATAATGTTGACACCTTCCCTTTGTACTTTTTCAGACACAATCTCTAATTAAAAAATAACCTTTAATGTTTGTACATAATAAAAATCCGTGAATGAATGCAAGTAATGATGCTTTAAAAGTCAAAGCTGAAACAAAATGTTTTAATCAACTCCTTAAAATTTTTCAGAGATTCCCTTTTTAGATAAAACTTTATCTCCAACTTAGAATGAGAGCAAATTTGTAATTACCTACAAAATTTTAATCCCCAAATCCACGCAAAAACTTCTCCTTACAGAATGGGAGCCAATAATCACAACTCATAAATTTAGCCTCCTTGAATGCTACTTACCTGCAGATAACATTTTTTTTCCTTGGCCACAGAGACAAAAGGAAGGATGAGAAGAGCTTTTTTACGAGTCTCGAGGACTCGCTTCAAAATAAGCAATTCTGCAACAAGAGTCTTTCCAGCACTGGTAGGAGCTGGGGGGGGGAAAAAAAATGTTGGATTTTTTTTGTTTGGCTTTTTAAGTGAAAAGAAATACATCCATGGAACAAGCATCATAAAGCTAGCATAGAAAGAGAACTTGGGGCAGGACTCTAACTGATGGCCTGCACCTACAGCCACAACACATTTTCAGTTAACCCCATAAAGGGTCAAGAAGACTGAAGTATTTCTCTTCCAGGCTCTTCCATCATGTTACCAAGGTTTGTGTTCTCCTTTCTGCTCCAGAAGCAACGGCAGCTCAGAAATAAGCAAGGGAGGGGGGAAACAGCCAAACAAAACACACCCCTCTACGGTCTCTTGGTTGGACAGGAGAGCTCAATCACCACCTTACTGACCTAGCCCATAAATACATGGGCTTGGTTTGCCATCTATCTTCCACAGAAAACTGTACAGGAGATGAGGAACTGGGATACTGGGGAACAGCCATTATCTGGCAATCAGGCCCAAAATCTTTTGGAGCCAAGTAAATAAAATTGAAACCCAAGCCTAATAAAATGACCCACCCCTCTTCTAAGTTCTTCATCCTCTCAGTGCTGCTCTGGGATCTTCTTACCATGGAGAGTAGACACTCAAGTTGCCATTTCCCATACGTTTCTAGTTCACTTGTCCTACTTCTCCTTCTGTGCATCCTTCCTGTCCTCCCTATCCCCCCCCCCACACTAGGTGAAGAGAAATGATAAAAGGGACTGAAAAAACCAGATAGTAAATAACATTTTCAAAAGTATTTATATCTAACATTGCTGTTATCATTCAGTTCCTGGTTGACAGATTCTGTTAAAAAAAAAAAACCTAGACAGAATCATTGTTAATTGACTCTTAATTATTAGTTTCTAAAGGAGCATTAACAAAGAAAACAGAAAAATTCTCTCCTCCCATCTAGAAAGAAGTCCATCAAGCCAGGTCTGAGGTACAACAGTGGGAGAGATCTTAATGGGGTCTCTCCAGGGGAAAAGAAAAAAAGAGGATTTTGACCTTCCTATCTGCCAGATCAAAACCCATCTGCACCAACAAAAATATGCTGTTGTAAATGGCACTGGGAAAGCTAGGGAGGGACTTTTTTATTGTCAGATGTTTGCATACCTGAGTAAACTAGGTTCTTCCCTTCCAGAACTTGTCCAAGCATCAGGCATTCTGCTTGCCATTCAAACATCTGCACTACTCCCATAGTGTGGTATTTCTCCACTACTGCTTTGGGAAGACCCCAGCTTGCAAGGAGCAACTTGTCTGCTTGGTCTTCAGGAACATTTACCCGCTGATATTGTCCTTTGAGAGGAGAAAATAAAAACATTAAAAAGCCAAGTATCATCCTTGAATCTGAGGTCACTTAGGTTATATACCTAAAGGTCAAACTTCTCTACAAGCTTCTGTATTATGAGAAAAGGCAACAAGAAACTATCTTCCCTATATTTTTTAGTATTCTCTAGGGCTGTTTCATCATTCTTCTTATCTCCTGTCAAATTTTCTTCAATGTTTCCTCTTTCCACATTCAAATAATTTCTTCACCAAACTCTTGCTCTGATATTTGCTTTTGAGACAGAGCAGCCATTACCAAATACATACTCAAACAGAGTTTCAGCACTGATTAATATAACAGCATTACAATGTATTTGCCATCTTATCCTTATCCATACTGTTGCTTTTTTAAAATAACTGCAACAGAGACATCAGTAATCCTCACAGATTACAGAACTGCCCAGTCTTTTTTCTTGCTTTACAGATGAATGAAAAAAACAACATAAACCAAACAAGCAGCTCAAACTACTCTGTGCAAGGGTATTTATCAACACTGACTAACATCTTCACCACATTGCCAGTTCCTCTAGATTAATTAAGTTCCTTGCTGCTTATTTCTTGTCTTTATGACTGTAAATAATTTTGTGCTGGCCACAGATATTGCCTCCTGCCTCCTCTCCTCCTCCCTTTTCCAAATCATTAAGAAAACTGAAACCTCTCATCCCTTCCTTCATCTGAGACAGAAAGCAGGTTTCTGATCCATGGCAGTGCCTCCCCTATCACTCAGAACTGCACAGCTCCCATAACAGCATTTTGCGGAACACCTTGTCAAATTGAGATGACAAGTGCTTGTGTGTACTGACTCTCTTGTACCCATTTTTCTACTGGCACATTAAAAAAATTCTGAAAGAAATTTCCCACCATTATTGACAGCGTAAGGGCAGGCTAGATCAGAAGTACCAGCATGCATATAAGCAGTCATTATTTTTATTCTCAACAAACTAAAAATTTCATCTGCTTTCTTGAGGTTAACCCCAACCTAGCTGTTACTGGTGCATGATCATTCTCCCTGGCACAAATATAGAAAAACCTGACAGAGCTTCACTTTGTGTAATCAAAATACTGAACAAGTTGAGCACCATGAGGAGAGAACAGCAGTACTGTCATGAAGCAGAACAGGCTTCCCAAGGGGAATCTAGAGGAGATCAGATTTGTCTGACCTAAAATGTGACTAATATAGTGGAATTAGAATTCAGAAACATAAAAAAAACCCCACACACCACCAAAGAACAAACAACTACACGATGGGATCTCAAGCTTCTTTCCTAATGTTCAAACCAATGACTTACACGTAAAAGATGAAATGAGTTGAGGATTACAGGAATCTGCTGTTTGAAGAGTATCTGTAGATTAGCACTGAACACGAGTATGAAAACTTGTGCCTTAGGAGTTCTTAATTAGAATTAAGGTACAGAATGATACTGCTGACACTAGTTTCTTTTCTACCTACTAAAAAAATGCTAAGAAATAGCCAAAATGAGGAAGATACACACTGCTGGTTATAAGTATCGGACATTAGAACATTCCAGAACATGGGGACAGTTGGACACAAGAGCACTGCTTACTGAGTCATCTTTGAGGAGTTGCCCTGTGGAAATATGTATGCTGCCTTGCTCAGCTCCATTTGCAGAAGCTGACAAGTGTATCATGCAGAGCATAATCACATCAGGGAGAAGGTGTCACATGGAGAAGAGGCTGAGAGATGTAAATGTTTTAAAGAGCTACAGAAAAATTGCAAAAGAGATAAAGTTACAAGATGTTACATAAACATCTTGATTTTAGATCTTATGTACACCTTGATGCTGTACACATTTTCATTGCTCTCGATTTGAGTGCACAATAAGCTGGTAAAATGTGTTGCATCTAGAAGCATCACTTAAAGAGGTCCCGGCTGGCTGCAGGACCACTTTCTATGGCAACTTTCCCCAATAAGTTTATATAACACAAGATGTTTATATAACATCTTGCATATATAAGCAAGATACCATATAAAAAAAAAGAATTCCTACGCTTCTCTGCATTTGCAGGTATCAGGCACCAATCAGGACAATTTAAAGTGATGCCTCAAGATACATTTTATCAGTTTACTGCATTCTTGAAACAATTTATTAGCACAGGTAAACCTCACCCCATAAACCAAAGAATACAGACTACGCTGATTGTTGTATTATGGTAGCACCTAGAGGCCAAGTCAAGAATAAGGCCCACTCTTAGATAGACAATGAAACGATCTCGACCTCAGAAGTGTGCATAGAACACAAATCTTCTTACCTGACTCAACTGAACCGCGAATAAGGCAGGAAGACCCTTCGATTCTTTTGTTCTCTACCACCCTTGTTAAGACGAACCTCAGCTGCAGCCCTCAAGGGAGAACAGAACGGGCGAAGGGCGGTGCCTCCGCCCGAGAGTGGCGAGTCGTCTCCAGGTTAAAGGACCGGCACCCT
Source organism: Megaceryle maxima (assembly GCA_024605025.1). Lineage (NCBI taxonomy): Eukaryota > Metazoa > Chordata > Aves > Coraciiformes > Cerylidae > Megaceryle > Megaceryle maxima. The sequence goes on along the minus strand of JANHGN010019506.1, from coordinate 26,630 downwards.
GGGCCAGGAGAGGCTCAGAGGGTCCCCGACCCCTCCCTGTACCTCCCCGGGCCTACCCGGCCCCGCCGCCGGCGGGAGGCGCCTCAGCGCCATGTTGCCTCATGAGGCAGGGGCAGGCAGAGGCTGGGGCCGGGGCCCCAGCAGCGCCCCTCACCCTGGCCCAGCAAGTCCCTATCCCCCGCGCCGCGGGACCGAGGAAAGAGAGGGGTGAGCCGCGCTCTCGTGCGCCGGTACCTGCCGAGCCGGCGCCGGGGCTCCCGCAGCCGCGCAAGGAGAGGTTGAGGCCGGGCGGGGGGCTCAGCACAGCCCGGCACGGAGCGGCGGGACCGAACGGAGCATCCTTCCCCGTCCCGCGGGATGCGGCCGGGCCACCCGACACGCCGCTACCGCGATGCCCCACGGCCGAGGCTCTGGCGACGCCGTTAGGGGTGACGCCGCCATCTTCCCGCCGCGCCATTCAAACCCCAGCACCGCCCCGCGGCGCGGCGGAGCACGCGCGGCCCGAACCGGAGCGGCCGCTGGGCGGTATCGGGGGCGGCCGGGATCCGGAGCAGCTTCGTCCGCCGCCCCGGGGGGAAACCGGGAAAAGGCGGGAGCGGCGCCGCGTCGCTGGGCTCGAGGTGGAGGACGGTCCCGCAGCAAAGCGGGTACCCGCGGCACCCCGGCCTCCCCGAGGCGTCTGGTCGCGCTGCGCGGTCGCGTAACCCGTAACTCCTCCGGCATTGCTACTTCTGCAGTTACACGCCAGTCACAACTTTTAGTTGATCTTCTTTCCCAACACAGTATTAGCTTTCCAAGCGCCACACTCACCCTTCTGAGAGCTTTTGTTTTAAGTAAAATGCCAAGACAACGTCGGAAGTTCTAAAACAAGTCATGCCCATCACCTGTTTTCTTTGTGAAAGTATCTGGCTTTGCTGAAGCAGCAATCAGGAATGTACATCATTCACATTTGTAGAGTGAAGGACGGGGGCAATTAGTGAAGCAAGGTAATGAAGTCTGCTTCATCAAAGCAAGTGTGCCACAAGCACGCAGGCTTACATCACACAGCTTCTTCATCCTTACAGAAAGACAGACTGAAATGAGAAACAGGGAACGGCACAAAGGACAAACAGCCTTGCTTTCTGTTTTTAATTGAGTCAGAATAACCTCTTCAGATTCTAAGCGAGTAAGAATAGTTTCAGCTCTCCCCAGTGACATGAATTCTGGAAGCAGTACTGCAAAAATTCTGCAATAGCCAAAGAAAATGCAAGTCTTGGTCCATCACCTGCAGGAGAAGTGCTAAGCAGCATGATATACAATGGCTAAAAACAGAGGGGGGGAAATTAAGGCGCTTCCAAGTTGCTTTTAATTTCAATTTAAGAAAACATAACTAGTCTTACCAGAAATCTTGAACGCTAAGGCTGAACATTCAAAGTGGTTCCAGTAGCATGAACATCTGCAGTATTTCCTTCTGTCAATCAGGACTGCATCTTTTATTTTGGGTAACATGCACGCACACACTCCACTCTCAGAAAAACTTTCTGTTATCTGTAGATCTCTACAGAGGAATGGATCACAGCCTGGGAGGCTGTGCAAGCACTGGTAATCTCAAAATACATACACGCACCCTCTCTGAGGCACCCAAGACTGATGTCCCTCAGCCTCTCTCCTCACAGGAACAGGTCATGGGCCCAGAAACACCAGGAAAACAGATGGTGGTCAAAAGGAGTAGGTGTGGGAGCAGCCTCCTTCTTGCTGGCTGTCGTCCTTTCCAACAGCCTAAAGCTTCTGTACCCATCTTTGTCTTGCGTAAGGAATTTCTGACCCACAAAGATGAGCCCATGCTCTCATTCCTGGCATTAAAGCAATCTCTAGAGATTAAATTGAAGTAAAATTCTTTTAGAATAGTGCTGCCATTTATATATCTGAATTAGTATAAGGAATGTTCTAATGGAACCGAGTCAAATCCTTGTTAAACCAAGCAGCTTCAAAAAGCTTCTTTTGTTGTTAAACCAAAGTTTACAAAATCTGATGCTAACAGTAGGCTCTTCGGTGTTTCAAAGCCCAAGCACCAGAACACTACAACACATGTTTTTTTAAAGTGATTATTTTAATGAATGGACAATCAAGAGGCTGTACTCAACTTACAACTGCATAGACCAAAGGTTAAATTCATTAAAGGGAAGAAACATCCTTAAATCCTTAGGTGAAGGTTCCTCGCTGCAGAAAACAAATCCCACAGCAAACTAACCATTTCCTGCATTAGCATTGAAAAAATATTGAAAATATTTCAGTAAAGATTTCTACTTAGTAACAATATATCATTCTATTGCAGCAGAATAAGCACTGTTGGTATTTGAAATGCTCACAGCATAGACAGGTTTCACTTTCACATGTAGTTTTACAGCTGCAGCACAAAATCCATTACTTCCCCATCACTTCATGTCCAATGAAGTAGCTTTCGTGTACTCCTTGAAGCTTTCAAAAGCTCTATGAAATACCACATGGGACTTTAATCTCCACTGTACTCTTTTTTTTTTTTTTTTTTTTTTCTCTCCAGGGGAGAAACCAGGTTTTGCTAACTGAAAATTTTAATCCATTAAAAATAGTTTACAAAATTTGAGGACTGACTGACTTTACCAAAGTTTGGAAAATGTCTAACTAGCAACCAATCGAAGAATTTGGTTCCGTATATATGTGCACAGCTGGTTCATCAAGTCTCTGTTCTGTCCTTCAACCCAGTGCATTTCTACTAACACATCATTTCCTTCTTTCTTCACATTCATTAAACACTTAAAGAGAAAACATCTATTAGTTTCTTTGGGACATTGTTCCTTTTCAGCTGTCAGATTGCTGGCTTCCTCTGAAGGACAAGGTTCCTCTTTTGCATTACTGGAACCTTTGCCCAGTGATGTTTCTCCCTGCTTTGCTTCTGTCTCCTCCTCCTTCACGTGCTCACTGTGTTCTTCTTTGGCAGCAGATTCTTCCGTTAGTGCGTCACCTGCGGTCAAGGGGACATCCTCCTCAGGTGCCATAAATCCCAGTTCAGAGTCTTCCCTCTTGGGGTTTTCACAGTACGAATTGTTGCTCACACCCTTCTGGCTGGTTTTTTCCTCTTCCATTGCTTGCAGAGTATCTTCAGAAGCTCGGGGAAGCTCTCGTAATTGCCTTATTTTCTCTCGTTTCTTTCTCCTCAAATGAATCCAGGAGTTCTCAATGGCAGTCACAAACAGGCTAACTTCATCCTTTCCACAGGGAACACGTTTATGCTGAACCTATTGCACAAAACAGCAGAACTTTCATGCTATCCTCTCACTAACTGTGGCTTTCAAACACAATGTTGTTTTAATATGTAATACTGTACCTTCAGGTCAGTCAGAAACTTCTCTACCCAGGCTCTAACCACAGCAATAGCTTCTACAGCATCCCAACTCATAGCTGCAGCTTTGATGGATAACTCTTTGACTGTAGAATCCAAGACCATAAATGTAATTGGTTTTCTGGGCTTTTCTAATTTCCTTTTTTTAGAGGGAGGTGACTAGAAGCAAGAAAACAAAGTTACAAAGCTATGCAATATTAGTAGGATGACTTTTGTACTCAGAAGACAAGGTAATTAAGAGTATAATGTAAGCCACAAAACAGTCATTGACATGGCCTGAGTTTCACTGCACTCCAAAGAGTTTTAGATTAAAAACAGCTAACAGGATGATGCATTTTCTGCTAGCCTGATCTTCAGATAGAGTTTATCTTCAGTGGTTAGGCAAAAAGCTTCATTGGTTCCTTCAAACTACTAGCTCTCTGTGTGCTGAGAAAGTGTGGCTACTCTTGGGAAAAACATCAAGTGCTAATATCCACATTTTGAGCCAAGTTGACTGAGGGTTGGCTATTGCCTATACGTGTCTGGATGCAAAAAAGCAACTGGCTCCTCTTAGTTAAGGTGAACAAGGCCTACATTCATAAAACTAAACTAGACAGATTCAGATCTATTTGGTAACAGAAGCTATTCAGTAAATTAAAACCAAGATTAAAACCAAAATTAAAACAAAGTTCTCAGGGGGAACCTTGAAGTTCAAATCCAGCCCCAGACTTAGTAATTTAGTAGTATTTAAAACATGCTATCTAAAGTATGTTACAAGTGACCCTTTCACTGATACTCCCAGGAAGTTGCTGCACAGGTTGCTTTTATTTTTCTCCCTAAACGTGGGTCATTTATGAATCATCTGTAACAAGAGCTAACAGACTGGCAGCCTGTAAAGAAATCCCACTGTCCATACAGCCCAGAGCATCTAATGTTCTGCTCTGAAGGAGAACAGTTTGTTTCACAGAATCACAGAATTTCTGAGGCTGGAATAGATCTCCAAGATCATCAAGTCCAGCCTATGACCCAACACTATGACATCAGCTAGACCATGGCACTAAGCACCACATCCAGTCTTTCCTTAAACACCTCCAGGGATGGTGACTCCACCACCTCCCTGGGCAGTTCATTCCAGTGTTCTATCACCCTTTCCTAAGATCCAACCTAAACCTCCCCTGGTGCAGCTTCAGGCCATGCCCTCTCGTCCTGTCACCAGCTGCCTGGGAGAAGAGCAGTCGAGTTCATGGGGACCTTCCTCCAAAGAGAGGCACAGATAATCACAAGCAAACCAAAATTAAGCTACTTACAGGTACTTGTACATCATCATAGAAGCTCCATGCCAGTGCCCATCTCATAGTGCGTCCTTGACAGAATTCAGTATGAGTAACTTTAGGGACCTATGTAAAGAAGCAATACAAAACTTCATTTCATATTAATAAACAACATTGGTTTACTGTACATATTTTCAATTTTTTTTTTAAATTACATAGTTAGCATGGAGTTATTTTCTAATCACAGAAATGGGGATTCTTTCTGACATGGCTCATGGATGCCTGGGCCACTTGAAGCTGGTCAGTGCCAAGCCTGGTACCTGTGCCCATCTCTGCCCTTTCAGAGCTTCAAGTTCAGCAACACACACCATGACTCTTTCTGTGCAGGAATCCAGCACACATCTGCATTCTGATTCTGCAAAAAGCAGATCCTTTCTCCTTGTTTAGAACCTGCTCCTGTTCTGCATTTGAGCACTGAACCCATTGCTGTAGCAAAGGAACACAGAACAAAGGCAACAAAGGGCTCACCTGTCTGCACATGGCAGAAATGTGCCCAGAAACACTTCTCTACTTTGCCCAAAAAAAACAAGTCTGAAATTAACACTCCCCTTAAATATAAAGCTCAGATCCAAAGCTAGTGTTAACGAATCTTCCATACACGGATGCAGCAAGGCATTTATGTATGGTATGGAGAATGTGCTAAGCACTAGCAAGGGTAAGTATCAACCATCCCACCTCACTCTGAATTATCAATTCCAGAGCATAAGCTCCAGGTCTGCACAGACTAGGGGGAAATCATCTGTTTTTGAGAAATGCCTTCAAAAACAGAGGAACAGGTGTCTCTGTCCTTGAACTTTTCCTGCCTTTGGACTCCTAATTCCACCAAAATTTCCATAAATACAGCAAATGCCAAGACAGTTTGAACAACAAGTGGACTATTTGGAATATTTATGCTGCATCTCCTAACCTGAACCACAGCACAACCCACGCTTGGTTACAATGAACATATTCCCAGCTCTATTACAACAAAGGTGACAAACCTGAACAAAACACAACTGGTAACTTCAATGAAGACAGAAAAGGAAAACTCAGCTTTTCTATGCAAAGTTTTCAATGATTTCTCTCACTTTACAAAGATTAAGATGCAACAGTTCAAGGACAGGGAATAAAGTCAGTAAAGCTTAGTTCAGCATCTGCTTTTGGCATTGAATTTAGGGATTCCTTATAGCCTGCAGTTCGTCTTTCTGGGAACTGATTTCATGATGCATTCTCTTTCCTTCACTGCTCCACCATATACAAGGACAAGATCTCACAATCACTTTCTTTGTATGGAAATTAGAGAACACTACGCTTCCTCCAGAAGCAGTAAAAAAGCCCTTTGCACGGCCTTCTTGCATGAGAATGGTAGCACGAGGTTTGATTTTACTTGGTGCCAGAATTGAACAACAAGTTAAAAAATGCTGCCATTTAAATAATTTTACAATTTCTTTTATCAATCAAAATTGTTGAAAAGGCAGAAACCCTGTATGTTCTAGAATGGACAAAGATGTGCTTCTACATGTGATAAAGACAAAAATCTGGAGATGATATGTGCTACTTATCTATCAGTTTTGAATCTACAGTAATCAAATCTCAACTGCTTTTGAGTGTCTCCTTAATAAGGAATTGCAGTTTCTTCTTGTAAATAAAAACTCAGTGAAATAATTCAGTAGTAACTACCCCATGCATCTGAACATAGTATATTTTGCATGGAATGTATGGAAGATATACATGGGCTATATACAAACTCACCCCCTGGATTCGAAGTTCCTCTTTCAGTGGTGCTAGACTGCATTTCTTCCCCAACATGCAACTGTACCATCTGCAAACAACACAACAAAGAATTTTACAAATGCAAATCAACTGAAAATGGCAATTACCAGAAAGAACTACTTGGATCATAAAGCTGCAAGAATAACAGATTTAAAAGCAAAACAAAACAATCACACTCTTAAACAGAGATAGGACATAATACAGCATGAATCGGAACAGATGGCCCAAAGAGCGGACAGGGAATCTTTACAAATCTTTAGGAAATACATTAAGTCTATTATTGAAATAGTGTCTAAACAACCAAGAATCCTGTTGCAGAGTGACTTTAGTTATGTGGAAGATGTTAACCCTTACAGTAATTTGCTTCAATTCCACTTTCTTTGGAGAATGATTCAGAATAAAAAGGAGTAGTCAACTGTTGACAAGCATTTGTGCTCAGCAGCAGATCTACTGACTACCACTTCTGCTCATTCATAACTCGTTATCCAGGTTTCCACCACCTAACCCCTATTTCATGAGGAAACCAACAGGGAAAAAAAGAAAAGGAAATAAAAATTATTTTCCCACTTCTACTGGAGCTTATCCTTCCACCCAGCTCCACATCTTCAATATCTCCAAACATTACACCTGTGTTCTTCATCTAAACTACTATTCAAGCTCTACAACCCCCTCTTACATACTTTTGTGATGACTGGATTCAAAAAGGTTATTTACAAATATAACATATTGAAGTATGAAAATTGGAGTTCCCCATTATCGAGGGACAGTTTCCTCAAGACTGTGCATCTATATTGAAGGCAAGCCCTTTAAATTGTTCACAAATGTAAATCAAATATACTGTAGACCAAACAAAACAAAAAAAAAAAGAAAAATCAGTGGTATTAAAGGAGAATTATTTAAATTGACTGCCTGCATAATGCAATATATAGAATTTCACACAGCAATACTTAAATTAAACCCCAACATTTCTTGAAAAACTAAACACCACATCTTCCCCACAATTATAAAATACTGAACCTACGACTCCCAGATAAAGGTAAATAAGTTCAGATCATCTCCTGGCCCAAAGGAGTCTCCACCTGCCAACAGCTCGCTCACATCCTTTGGTAGAGTTGCCAAACCTCATCTCTGACAAAACGGGAAACAGTATTTTAAATAAACTGGTTTTTCTATTAACAGATTCTCAAAGGTAGTTTATTCAAAACCACAAACTGAAATATTCCTACCCCAAAACACAGAAGGGGGTATTCTTCCTTATCTTTCCTAAATAGGATACAGACAGCAATGTGCCCTTGTGGCCAAGGCCAGTGGCATCCTGGGGTGTATCAGAAGGGGTGTGGTTAGGAGGTCGAGAGAGGTTCTCCTCCCCCTCTATTCTGCCCTGCTGAGGCTGTGTCTGGAATATTGTGTCCAGTTCTGGGCCCCTCAGTTCAAGGACAGGGAACTGCTTGAAGACTCCAGCACAGAGCCACAAAGATGGTTAAGGGAGTGGAACATCTCCCTTATGAGGAAAGGCTGAGGGAGCTGGGTCCCTTTAGCCTGGAGGAGACTGTTTATAAATATGTAAAGGGCAAGTGTCAGGAGGATGGAGACAGACTCTGCTCGGTGACGTCCAACGACAGGACACAGGCCAATGGGTGCAAGCTGGAACACAGGAGGTTCCATGTAAACATAAGGAGAAACTTCTTCACGGTGAGGGTGACAGAGCAGTGGAACAGGTTGCCAAGGGGGGTTGTGGAGTCTCCTTCTCTGCAGACATTTAAAACCCACCTGGATGCATTCCTGTGTGACCTGCTCTAGGTGATCCTGCTCTGGCAGGGGGGTTGGACTAAATCTTTCAAGGTCCCTTCCAACCCCTAACATTCTGTGATTCTGTGATACAGGAACATTACTATGCCTTATGCTGTTAACATCAAGAGATACTCTCCTCCTTCCTATAGGAGTGGTGCTGCCAAAAGGAGCAACACAGGAACCGTGCGTTCCTCATAATTCCACATGACCTTTTCAAGGCAAAGACTTCTCACCTTGAGAGTGACATCAGTCAGTTCTCTACTACATTTGTCACTCCTTTCAAGGTCCTCAAACAGCAACTTAGGAAAAGCAAGCTTCTCCTGGGTCTATACATGCCATGAGGAGCCATAAACTATGTTGAACCAGAAACCACGTTGCTATTGCATTTCCAGAAGTCACCACCAATGCATCCCCTGCCCCTACCTTACAGAACCAATGAAGTCTTCTACTGTATGCATGGGCTTTCCAGATCACAGTACTTTACACAGCACACCACATGCTCCTGTGGAAAACCACACTGGTGGAATAAAACTACTACATATCAGAAAGAACATGTACAAAGAATAAGCATATCCAGCTGCAGGTGGAAGAACATTTAGCATATATGCACCATCACTTCCTCTATGACTTGCCTCCCCTCACCCCTTGCATCACTGACTAAATTCAGAGTAACTATTTCAGCTTATAATTAGTTTTGAAAAATCACTATGTTAGACACATGTAAGAGCTAAATGCTTGTCTACATCAAGTAGTCTAAAATAATATTCTACCTACAAACTTTGACATGAACAGTAATTATTTTCCAGTGTCCTCACCAGCACAAACAAGAGTCTCAAAAGTTTAATTTTTCCAGCTTGTGACCACCTCTGAACATCAAAAGCTCTATTTTATAACTCTGCCACACTATCTATTCCCTTTTTATATTTTAAAAAATTTGGTGGGTAACAGAAACGGACATTAAAAAAAAAGAAATTAAAAAAACCCAACAATGACAAAAAATCCCACCACATTTCAAGGTTTGCCAAAGTGCATCCTCTGCAAACCTTCTCACTTCTTCAATGCACTAGAAAACAGAAGCATTTGTAATAGAGCCCAATGCAGTTTTGCTTTGTCGTGTTTCTTTCAAAACCTGAATATATTCTTCATTTTTTCAGGCCCGTTACTAGAAAACAAACATTCTAAAGAAAAAATTTGGTTTAGACAGATGAAGTCCTAATGCAATGCTTTGCCTAGAAGGGTGAAAACAAAACAAAAGCAAAACACTATTGCATAAAAAGTAGGTTGTATTTCCTTTGCTTAGGGCACCTTTGCTTAGCTGTGGTAATATACACGTAAAATTCTGGCTACTATATTCTAGAAGGGTATTTTAAAAAAGGAATCTTCCAGAAGAGCTAGAGGAATAATGTATGCATTGAGGGGAGGGAAAGTCTGACAGTCAGAATACTGAAGATGTGCCATCTGAGCATCTCGTTCAAAAGAAGGTCTCTCACTGGGGGGTTTATAGCAGCTTACATTCACCCAAGACAGCATTCAGTACAACAGTGCCCTGCAGCAGGCAAAGCTGCGAGTTACCAAAATTCAGCCAGAAAAAAAACACAGAAACTTTTAGGTAATGAACAGAAGCAATATCATAAATCCTCCCCTATCCCACAAGCCCTTAAGAATCAACCCTGACTGTGTTTAGGAAGTATATGTGCTAATTCAGCTGCAAGCTACAAGTGTCACTCATACAGGCTTTTTTTTTTTTTTTTCTGCCCTTAAATATCTCCAACATTGAGTTGTAATTGTTTGATGATCAGGAATAACTAATTTTACATAAACTGAAACTAATTGCTGATGCGTATGTATCATTAAACATACCAGATACCATTGGACCACAGCAACATTCCTTACTTAAAATATCATTTTCACATGATTTCTGCCATAGAAGCAGACTGAAGGTGGTTTCTTTTTCAAACTGGAACAAAGCACTTACCGTAACCTCTTTTTAAGCTGTAGACTATCATGAATAATTCTTTTGACAAATTCTAGTTCCCCCCCCTCAGCCATGATTTCTGTGATCCCTCCTGTATTTACAGAACTGGGAGGGGGACGCCGTGGATTTCGAGAATTCACGCCCTGGATTAAAAAAAGAACATCTGAAATGAACATTTAATGAGACGTTAGGCTGCTCTGTACACTGCTTCCTGCCTTCATCTTTAACGGGTAGCAAGCATCACCACCTCTAGTTATCCTCCCTCCATCAGAACCACGGGCAATAGACACATGGATAACAATAGATGTGTTCAAAATAAGCAAAACTGAGTGAATTCCCTACAGTTCAAACCTAGGGAAGTTACTTGTCACTGTTAATATGAAATAAGTGGTTTCAAAACATGTCAGACATGCTGGTTACATGCATCTACACAATTACAATCTATAGCATTTGATTTCAACACTTAAATCTTTTTTTTCTACTGACCTGCATTACAGAGCTAAGTTTCTGACTATATTCAGCGGGTACTGCAAGAACTGCTCTGAGCTGTATGATATTGCCTAAATCACTAAGGAAACAAAAAATACAGATGGGAACGATGCCAGAAACTATTCCTCTGTACCACTCTCGTGCAACAGGAACTTGGTTTCAGATGTACTAGCTATTTGCTTTGCAAACTAATTCTCTAAGACAGTATCACAGAATCACAGAGTGTTCGCGGTTGGAAGGGACCTCTGAAGATCATCGAGTCCAACCCCCTGCCTGAGCAGTACAGAACTAGAGCAGATCACACAGAAATGGATCCAGACAGGTCTTGAAAGTCTCCAGAGAACAAAACTCCACAACCTCTCTGGGGAGTCTGTTCCAGTGCTCTACAACCCTTACAGTAAAGAAGTTCTTCCTCATGCTTAGATGGAACTTCTTCACAGTAAGAACCTCTGAAAAAAAATCTACAGGTCATCCTCCACTTTAGGGAGGGTAACAGGTTTTTCAAAACTCCTTTAGGGTGGTGGCTAGGAAGAGAGAAAACTTAAATACTCTTTCATAATTATTTGGGATTTTCTACTCAACCTTTCTCAATGGAAGAGATTAAATTGTTGCTACCTCCCCATTCACTGAACACTGAAGTACATGCAACATTTAGTTTCTTAACTTACCTTCGCTTCCAGTTGGTTGGCAAAAAAGGGGGGGTTGCACATGCAGAAATCATAAATGATCTCAGATTCTTCTTTCAGTGCATCCATTAGAAGAGTCTTCTGTGGCACCTTAACCACTAATAAAACCCAGGAATTTGGTCAGTACAGAATTTCATTTACATTTCAGTGTTTCTTGAAACAAACACACTGTATAAAAACTGTACTTTCTAAAAGAATACTTTCTACAAAAAAATATAACAACTATTAGGATTAAGAACTTAATATCAGGTTAAGGACTAGCATACAAACAGCTTGTACACTTATAGACAGTAGTAGAGTTACACGAGTCTGTTTAAAACAACAGGAACTGCTTGAGTTATGCCAAGTCCTCTGATGCAACTAAAAATACACTTTAAGAACTTCCAAAAATTAACATGAGTGTCAGTTAATTACCCCACAAAGTCCTCAGAGATAAAAGAAATCCCAGTCTAAACAACTTTTTTTTTTTTTTAAATACAGAATTCTAGAGTGGTACTCAAGAAAATGTACTGTTTGGTCTTTCTGAAGTGTAAAGCTAAGAGAGGGAAAGCCTAAGATAAAGCTATCTTCACCGAAGCTACACAGCACCACAATTAGCTTTACATCTAATCTTAGAATAAACCAGAATTACTGTGTTAGCAAAATTGCACATCCCACACAAGAACTATAGTCTTATACTATGCCCTAGGTAGAGATGTCCCGACCTGTGTAGGGAGGTTGGACCAGATGACCTCTAGAGGTCCCTTCCAGCCTAAAACATTCTATGATTCTACTGTTCAGAAGAAGCACAGCCAAAGATTAGAGTTCCTTCTGGACAAACATTCTGCTTACTTGGGTCAACCAATTTACTAGCATCACAAGGATTAAGGCAAACATCCCACATAGATCTCCACTGTCTTTCCCCAAAGGCTACATAATTCCCTTGGAAATTGTGGTCAAGTGCTATTACACATCTTCTGAAGACCACAGGAAGTCCAGCCCAAGGAACAGGCATTTAAATATGGATGAAGTGCAGTTAAGCACATACCACCAGTGGCACTCCCTTGCCTGTGGCTCTGCCCCCAAGCAATCAGTCACTCCAGCTTATCACCTTTGGCACTACAGCTTCACACAAAGCATTTTCCTTTGCCAGAGGTTTTTCCAGCATAGTGAACCACCACCACACCACTAAAAATCCTATGATGGCAGCAGTAACAGAAACTGTCATTGTTCTCCACATCAAGTTCTGGATCTTTAAGACTGACACAGAGGACAGACAAAGATGACAACATTTTGGTTAAAAGGTTACTTCCAAAATCCAGCAAAAGTCAAGTCTTTATTTCAGAGCTGAATAATGGATCTGCTTTTTAGTGTAACTAAGTTCCCACAGAAAATTTTCTGAGGTCATCCACAGACCAAATCTGGTATATTGCTACTACCACAGGAGCTAATTCAGAAGTGAGGATGAAGGACTCTCACAGTACCAGCCTGGTGTCTGTGGCAGTGTCATGAAAATTCTGAAGGGAGCACTCCAGGTCTCCGAGCAGCAGAAACAGCATGAGCTCTAAGAAACACTTTTGTAACAGACAAAAAAAAAAAAAATGGAGAAAGAAAAACACCCTGGGATGAAGTTTAACTTCCAGATTTTTGTAAGGATGAGTGGTTCTCTATTCTGACATCCCATTCTAGCCTAGTGTGACTTTCTGGCTTAGGCTTAAGCACATGTAGACCTTAGTAAACATTCTGCTTCAGTAAAAATAAGTGAGCATGTATTTGGTAGGAATACAGATCCTGGTATACCACTGAACATAGCAAAAACACATCACAGCATTTGTACACTACCAAGTACATCATACCTTTTATAAGATCAGACAAGTTATTCTGTTCCACATTTTTCTTGGCGTAATTGAAGCACATATCATCCACTTCTGTAGCAAGAAAATACCAGCCATTCAAAGTTGCTCCAAGTAATGGGTATATGCAAGATGCCCCTGTCCCTGCAGAAGGGAAAAGCCATAAGAAAAAGCAAAGCAAGTCTCTGGCATTACACTCAGTGTTGTTGCTTGCTGGGCACTTTTTATAATAAAAATAATTCATTCCAAGAAAACACTGATTACTGATCATCTACCAGTTCTTTAGTGAACTTTTTTTTTTAATTTGAATTACAGATTATCAAATATGCAGTTTTAGTTCTATTTAAAGAATGTAACAGTCTAAGATATGTTTACTAGTAAATAATTAACTTTTTAAGCTTTTTTTTCCCCCTATATGACAGTGATTAATTCATATAGTGAAAACCAACTACATTGTGTTTAAAAAAACAAAAAAACCCCAACCCTATCACAAATGTGTTTTTCTTCTTCAATTTTCTATCATCTACCACAAATAATTTACTTTGATGCATACAGCAACTACAAAAAACCTCCCCACCAGAATCATTTCTGTTCCACCAGACTGTCTTTCCCTAATGCCCAAAATGATCAAAGAAACAGAAGTACCAATTATGATGTCTAAAAAGACAGCCTGACAGATAAAAACTTGGCAACAAAAATAAATAGATTTTGTCCTAGCATATTTCTCATAGCTATGCAAAAACATGGCATATCTAGGTAATCAAATTACCAATGACAGTCAAATTTAGGATTAAAGGGAACGGATACTAGGACAGGGAAAGATCTCTCACCACCACAAAACCTGAGTTCAGAGATGTACTGAGAGCCCACTGTTATACTGACTTACTGAAGTGAAAATAACAATACAAGTCAGTACACAAAAGCATGCAGTTATTTCCAGCATTCCTGTAACTCTCCTCTTGGATGATTTACTGCTTTCCTGGAGTTGGAATATCAGTGCTCACTGCAAACTCACACTGAAGTTTTTTTCAGTATCTGGAGGACTTAAAAGGACATCTCTTCTACTTAACTGCCCACTGTGATGAAGGTCACAGATATTGTTTCTTGCTTCTATAGAGCTTGCCTTTTTTACTTACTTCTCATGAAAACCCAATTATGTGCATCAGCGTACATCTTAAAAATTCACAGCTCTAATGAATAACTGTTTAATCTACTGCTTAATCCAGATATTGTCCACATATCATCCAGACACTGAAACTAAGCAAGCTGCAGTGCTCCTAGACTCAGGCACTGGATGGTATCATCCATCCACTGACACTTAATCCAGTTTAAAAAATATTTTCTTTTCAACAACATACAGGAAATCTTTAACAAGCAAAAGACAGCATGGTGAGTGTTTGCCTCAGTTTCTAATTAAGCCTCTTTTACAGTGTAGCTCATGAAAATAGCTGCACTGAAAATAATTCTTTTAAAATAATCAAAGTTTAAAAAAAGACAAATCATTCATGTCTCAAACAGACCTGAAATCATAGAAATTTTATTAGAAGGAATGCTAGAAAATGTTGCTATGCAACTCACAAATTCGTGGGTAGGTGTCCAAAAGCAAAAATAATAAGATCTTTCACTAGTTAGAAGAAACACTATCTTTTTAATTTTTTTTTTAATCCCTTTAGAATGACATTCTTGCCTGCATTCCTAGCAGCACAGTATTTGTATACCACCCAAAGCTACACTCCAAGAGAGCTCAAGGCCACAGAAAGCCAAACTGCTTGCTATGCCCATTCTTGTGTTTGTGCAAAGAAATCCTGCCCACCAAGGAGCCAAGTAAAACCCCGGGGCAGCCAGATCGCCCGTTTCACCATGGCAAGCACAGTTCAGACCTTTGAATTTCTCAAGCTTCACGTTTCTCTAGGGATGCATAAAGAATTTTATCAGCTAGTTTGATTGACCGTAAATAACGAAATTTTCCCGGTTTGCCTTTCCAAGTACCTATGTCGATGCCTCGCCTGAGGACTTGTTTGTCAGCATCCTGGTGACCGATGAGATCTTCCACCCAGTGGATGTAGTTCAGCCGCAAGGGAACGGTAGGAATAAGCCTTTCCACGGGGATGTCTATGGTAAGGCCGAAGTCTTCCTTCAGGAGGGTGCACGTCAGAGCCCTCACAGCCTCAGGGTCCTTGAAATTCAGGCTGAAATTCAGGTAGAAGCAGCGGTTACGGATGCCAGCGCCCTCTCGCTCGCCGCACCCCGGGGGGTGGGCGGACGGACGGACGGACGGACACACCGCCCGGGAGGCGGCGGGAGCCGCTCCCCAGATCCCGAACGCGGCCTGGCCTGGCCTACCCCGCCCTCCCGCCCGCCGCTCCGCCATCGGCCGCCGGGCGGGCCCTACCTCACTCTGCCGGTGAGGGTGGTGTGCAAGTGCTGCTGGAACTCGGGGTACTTGGCGGCCAGGTAGGCGAAGTCGGGAGGCTTGTCCTTGTAGCGGTTGCGCGCGTGCATGGACTTGTTAAGGGCCATGGCGGCGGAGCCGGGGGGAGGGCAGGTGGGGGAAACCGCCGCCAACCACGCGCAGGGCGGGGGAACGGCCCTTCCCCGCCACCGACCCGACCCGACCCGACCCGACCCACCGGCGGCGCGCGCCGCCCGCCCGCTTCCCGGTGCGCACCGCGGCCCCTCGGGGCGTACCAAGGAGCAGCTGGCGGCGGGGTGTGAAGCGGAGAGCGGCACCGCTCACACCAGCGCCCGTCTCGGGCGGCGAGGGAGTCGGCCGAGGAACGGCTTTGAAAAGAGAAATGGTTTCTGTACGGACAAAATAAGATAAAATGACACCACCGAGTTCCGTTTTCCAGGCTCAGACTGCGCAGCACGAAGAGCCTCTGCTTTCGTATTCATGTGCATTACCCACCCCTAAGTCACCTCCGTTACCTTGAAGACAGCTCTTAACAACCCTAAGTCACGGATCTCTGCGTAATGGGTTTGGTTCATGAAGTCACTGGTGAGGGAGCGGCAGGATGGTGCCTACGCCTTGTCTGCTTGTGGCTTACCTTGCACAGTGAACTGTGGAAGACTTGGATTTTCCTTGCAACAGAGAACCTTAAAATACTTGAACTTTAAACGATGGATTACACAGTTAAAAAATATATAACCCACCTTAAATGTCACACCTGGAAAGGATTTCTGATTATTTCTCCACTTCAAACTTTCATATCTAGAATAATTATTATACTGCTGTGCTTGTTTTGTTTCTTTCCTAACTTCTGTTCCAAGTGTGTTACAATGAGCTTTGCACCATCTCCTTGGACTAAAAAAAATAAATCATTTTTTTAAAAAGCCTCAATTAAAACAGTACGTAGGCATAGCCTCAAACTGTGTGTAAAAACTGACTTCAATTCCTGGCTCTACCACTGCCTGTTGTGAAATTTCCAGTTTCAAATTTTCTTTTTGATGAGGTAGGAACGGTCCTTGCTGCCTTAAGGTGGTGCTTTGGTTTCTCAGACAAAAACATGCTTCTCTAAGATTATATTTTAATAAAAGAATAATAATAGATGAATGCTATTTTTCCTCTTTAAAAACCCAAATACAAATCAAAACGGCTCATTGTGTGTTGTTTGAAAACACACTTTAAATATGTTAGCATCCCATTTGGCTCTCAAATATCTGAGAGGACCTGCAACTGGATTTAATTTGTCCTACTTCCTGCCCTCGGCCAGCTTCCCGTAACTTGAGGGCAGATAAATTTTATACACAAAAGTGCACTGAACTTGGTTTTGTTTTTTTTTTTTAATTTCATCAGACCATCAAGCCACCCGCTCTTGCAACCCACTCTTGCCACTTCTGCGAGTTACTCCTCTTTCTCTGCCCCCACCCACAGTCACAGAAGAGAGGCTGCTATGGACAAAACCAGAACAAAAGCACAGGTAAAAATATCAATTTTAATTCAGAGCATTTTAGTGCATTTACAATAGAAAGTTCCTCTCTGGTCAACAGGCGAGAGACTAAAAAGGAAAAATCCACATTACAAATGTGTGGACAACCTGCACCTGATGCAGGCTAATTGATTTTTGCTACTTTTACATAATCTGGGACGATACCTGTGAGAAAGTGATGGTGAGAGCCTGGAGATGGCACCGAATGGCTCTCGCACCCAAGTAGCAATCACAGAATGCAGTCCACAAAGTAGTGTGAAGTTATTTAACAGTTGCTAAATATATACATACATATATGTACACATACATGGCCCCATTTGCAGCTGGATCAGATTCAGTGTCCCATTCAAAGGTGGGTAAGCAGGTAGACACAAGCCTACCGACCTGTGTGCAAACTCAGATTTGCAGAGGTGCTCACACCATCGTAGGGTGTGTAGGTACCTTCTCGGCCAGCCAGACGCACGCATTCCTTGTCCCCTCTGCACTTGGACAGACACAGAGGCAGGTGTTTTGTTAATGCTATCTTACATGGTTTCTAGGTACAGAAAAAAAAATAAGAGAGAAAAAAGCACCAACCGCCTCATCTAACTCACTGGCTTGGAATCCTTATTCCTCTTGAATGTGAGGGAAATGGGGGTGTGGAAAGGAAAACATCCTCCTGTTTCTCACAGAGCCACCACTTCTGAATTTCCATGGTTCTTCCACGGCGATCACTAGCTGGTGCCGAAAGGGGGCAATCCTCTCCTGCTTCCAGAAACAGGCACATCCTCCCACCACTTCCCTTTGAGTCAGATTCAGCCGTCAAAAGGCTGCAATGTGAGCAAGGTCAACTGTCTGATCTTGCAGAAAAATAGCTCTGCAAAAAGCGAGTGAGTACTCTACCATCTGAACAGCCAGCCTAACCAAGTCACCCTACGAGTTTATCCACTACATGGTGGGTAGAGCACCTTTCTCAGCAACAATGTGTCCATAGAGCAGCTGGTCTATCAAGTTGCTGTAGGCTCCTGTTTTTCTCTTGGTCAGAGTGCACACACCACTTCCTTTATGAGGTGATTTTCCTCCTTGGGAAGGAGTCGTTCCAGAGGTCTGTCTTGGCTTAAAGGTGTTGAACTACGTGGTGGTTGAGAAGCAAACCTCAGCCTTCTTCCAGCATAAACTGCTGCTGTCTCCAACAAACCCAACTGAGGAGTGTTAGAAAGATAGGGAGGTACGGGAAAAGGAAGGCAGGAAAGGGAGTTACCATCCTCCCTTAACAGTCAAGAGTGAAGGCAACTAAAGCAGAATAGATTAAAGATGTCTGTGGAGGCTGCAAGGTTGAGGAGAGTTCTGGTTTAGCAAAGCATCTTGAATAGCTTCACTGCAGCCACTCAGCTCCATCTGGTTCAGAACACAGCTGATGTGCTCCACAGTTGCAGCGTAACCCATCCGCAGTTTCCACAGCCGAAGCATTTCATACTGGGCGTCCCGTAAATGCCGATGCTCCGTTTCAATTCGCTCTAGATCATAGTCACTCAGACCCAGACGCCTCACAAACTCTTTCCACCGAGCTAGCGGTACGCGTTCCACCACAGTGTAGAGAATAACTGGGTCTGTGAAAAGAAAAGTAATAGAAGTGTGAAGAACAGGATTCTGCAGCCTCAAGGAGAATGTGAGTAATCCAGGGCTGGACAGAGCCTTGGGATCGTCCATCACCCCTCCTGTTTAGGTCTTTTACAGAGTAGTCACACAGACCCGTGTGATGTCCAGACTTGTTCTTATCCCTCAAAAAGCAATGCAAATGCTTCCAGATGCTTTTGTGTAAGGATTTGAACAGAGCTGACCCCACATGCTTAGGGTCTTGCTGCCACACATTCCTGCAAAAAGAATGCTCTGGGTCACCATCCCAGACACATTAAGATTGACAGCACATCAGCACACATGACAACCTCTTCTGCTGGTAGGGAAAAGGGACAGTAGAAAGACCTCACATAGATGATTAGCATATACAGCCTCACAGGCTCCAGGCATGCTTCTGCCTTTGTGCTGTGCCACGCATGAAGTACACACAGAGGTGACACACCAGGTGAGGTCTGTCCAACATCCTCCTAGCTGCATCTGCATGATCAGGCTCTCATTTGCCTGAGGAAGGAGGAAGGGATGGGGGAGTTTCACTTACTGTCTGGAAGCTGTGTCTTCCTGGCAGGGCTGACACAGTCTGGTAGTTCATGTGAACTTTGTGGAAGAGGTGCAGGTCGTGGTGTTGCATTCACTGGCAATTCTATTTCCTTCTGGGACTCAGGAAGGAGGATGGAAATTTCATTTCTTCTTACCTCAACCTGAAAGACACATTTCTTAGTCCAGAATCAGCCACAGCACCACAATACTCATCTCCTGCAGGAACCACTAGCTTTATACACTAAAATTTATCCAACACAGGTGGGGAGCAAGTGCTGCTGTTTTAGTTCCTCCTACATGCCTTGTTTGAGCAGAAAGCACCAAACATTTCTTTGCAGCAGAACCCAAAGAGTTTAACTCTCTTTTGGCATAAAAAACAGTAGCGGGGGGGGGGGGGGGAGGGTTTCTTTTAAAAATCAGGTAAACCTTGGACCCTAAATCCCCAACAGTCTAGAAGATCCACACCACCTTTCCCATCAGACTTCTCTGTAAGGCTGTGGAAACCCCACCTCAACTACTGCTTGTGGTATATAGAGAAGAAAAGGGATTAAAGACCTGACATCTCAAAAAAACAAACAAACAAAAAAAAAGCCATTAAAAAAAAAAAAAGCCAGGAGCTTGAAAAGCATCCTCTAGAAGAAGTAAAATGCTAATGTCTCCATCCTCTATGGGATATCTGAATTAAACAGCCTTCTTACTCAGCTCCTTTTACAATACAAGGCCTGAAAACAGTCCATAGGGAAAAATGCTACTCTGGGTTCCAGGCTAACATAGCTGAAGCATAAGGAAAGCTCTTATACCCGTAATATACCATCTTAGATCATCTGCTTACCTCAGATACTGGCTCCTTGGTTGTCTGCGGCAAAGACACTTTGAAGAAGAAAACCAAAAAAGGAAAGCAGAAATTATTTTCACTTCCTCTCGTGCCAGAGAAAACGGGAAAGCAGCTATTGACTATCCTGCCCTCAAAAAGGGACATCTCCCAGCAATGAGCTCACGTGCCCTTCCAGTCACAGCTGTGGGAATGGATGCAGAGGGGTAAGAACTGCACCAATAAGCTTAGCTGTTGAGTTCTCGTGTTTTTCTGCCCTTGCAGCAAAGCAGAGTAACAGGATCACACGATTCCCCTCTCACATGTATGCACATTCACAAACACAGGATGATGTCTATCCCAATTCCTATCCCTGTGTATGCTGCTATACTCACCACAGGAGTAGAGAGATGATGCTATCCCATTTTCCTGGACCATTTTCACTACTTTATTTACAATGCAGAGGACAGAGATAACTCCAAATATTGCAACAATGATGCCAAGGATGAGGCTCCCATCTGGACAAAAGGAAGAGGGCAAATGAGTGAGCTACTGAGAAAGGAGGAAAAAAGTGCTAGAGGAAGAACAGCAGTGAAGACATGCAAATGGTCAGGAGAAAATGAATAATGGCTCGAGAGAGTGGAGAAAATAACACTTTATAACAAGCATTAACAGAACAAAAGCCAACACTGAAAAGTTTTCACTGTCCCTCAGTTCCCCCAGTACTCACTTGTCCCAGACGAAGTTGGCGAGGTAGTCACTGGGCTATGACACTGCAAGCATTCTTCTCCAATGCAGCTGAAAGAGCAAATGAGAGGTGAGCATGCATGAAATGAAACACCAGCCATTTGTGACAATTCTAAGTAACAGACAAAGCCAAGATGAGCCTGCAAAGCAGGGCAGTGCAGTGTGGCTAGTGACTTTGGGTTCTTAGTGGGCTGATACCTACATGGAAAAGACTGGGAAGACCCAACTGCCCCAGAAAGGCAGAATGTTGTCAAGTTATGTCAAGATGGACAGAGTTCTGACAAAAATTTCCTCTCCCTGTGGTGCTCGAGTCTGCTGTCTCTTCTACTCAGTGGAGGAGGATACAAAGGAAAAAAGCTCACCTATTGCAAGGCTTGCAAACATTATTAAATGTCAGGAAGTATCCAGGCTTACACCTGCAAATTGCATCTCTGCTCCCTGAACCTGTAGAGAAAAGATGAAATGGTTGCCATGATCTGGACAGAGAAGAAAACAAAAGGAGAAAAATGCACTCCAAGATGGGTGGGATATTATCCCTCTAAGAGTCTGGAGAACTGCTACTGAAAAAGAGAAAAAGGATTCCATCTGTGTTTGAGGATAATATAAAAAATAAGGGCACCACTGTCCTAGTAGGTCAGGGATCTCTGCAGAGGCTTGGAAAGGGATTAAAATTACTGTGCAGCTGAAATTGGTCTAACGGATAATGCCAGCTCCAGTGCAAAAGTGGGGAAAGTCATTCAAGTTCAAGCATGACAGGAAGGGGAAATCACTTTAGTCAGGCAAAAATGAGGGAGAAGTGGTCCCTGAGCAGCTGGAACTGGTGAGGAAGTCAGTTCAAGGCAGGGAGAAAACACTTCAAGCCATAGGACACATGCCTACTCTTGTGATCTGCTATGCTCTGAGTAAAAAGGATAAGAAATGAAAGAGCTACTGCTTCTAAGCAAGTCACAGTATGGACACTGAGTAAAATAGGTATGGGGAGGAGGAGACAAGCACAGTGATGGAAGGACAAAGTTTTACAAGGGGAGGGGAAAAAGGTGCTAGAACAAGCAGCATGCATTCTGTGGCAAGCAAGGCATGGGACTAAAACAGCCCTACATCAGCACAGGGGAAGGAAAATACTCAAGGAAAGGGTACAATAACGACCCTTGAGTGTGGAAACTGCAACAGAGAAGATTACTGAGCACCAGATTAATCAGAGATTACTGCATTCACCAGTGACACAGCATCTCAGGCTAGGCAGGGTAAGAGACCAAAAGGGATCAGGAGAAGCAGAATTTGGAATGAAGAGGAATTAGCTTTAGGACAAAGTAAGGAACATTTAATGGACCTGAACAGAATTTGTTACAGCACAAAGTAGAGGGTGGCAAGCAGCATTTGGTTAAGATCTCCAATTCCTGACTGGAGATGAGGCAGCCTGGGACATCTAACATAAGTACTTCTTTCAGACACCTGCACCATCATCCCCAATGCCACTGGGTAGGGTTCAGCATTACCTGAGCAGCTCTTTTGCTTTAAAACATTGCACAGTACACTGTGGTGGTTCAGTAACCAGCTGAGAAGCAGTTCAGCTGGGCAATGGGACCAGCAGTATTTTCAGTCATTGTACTCAAAGTGCTTCCAGCAGTTGGGTGAGAGAAGTGCAATGAGCATCAAGAGAAATATCCACACAAAGACAAAAAATGGAAGGTAAGTGGGAAATCTGCTCTAGAGCATGAAGACCTTGCTTCGGTACATGCAAGTCAGAGGTACCAAAATTAAGTAGAAAGTATCTCCTCATAACAGCTAAAACCAAGAAACCATTCATGGACAAAAGGAAGGTAGAATCTGTCATAGAAAATAGAGATTGCTGCCAAGGCAGGCAAAAAATTACAGTCTCTCTGGAGAAAAGGGGCAGGCAAAACCAAGAATTATCCCAAAACTGCAATCACTTCACAGCAAGGTGCAGCAGCGCATCAGAAAATGAACAGAGGGCTGTTAATGTCTCCCATAGCACAGTATGTCTGCACTGGCACCATATCCACGCCATACTCACAGTTGGCAATAACCCCATTGGCACATGAGCTGCAGTTCCTACACTGGAAGAAATCGAAGGAGCCAGTCCGATATTGATTCTTGCGACAGCCACATACGGTATCTTGCTGTGGGGTGCAGGGACTCTCTACTATCTGTTGGAGTTCTGAGGAAAGAAAGAAGTAGCGATTATTCCAACTTTCACCTTGAACTGAGAGCACTGTTGCTATGACAGGTATTATTATCCCCTAATCTTCCCAGAAAAAGGCCAAAAAGGCCTGCAAAGTGTATCTCAGACTGAAGTAATTTGGTAACCCTTATTCCTACTGTTCCCAGTCCCTTCCCATACACTGTCCTTCTGCCCATTCAACTGCTCACTTTTCCAAGCTTCCTCACTCACCTTGCCAACCCCTCCATCCCCTCCACCCACCACTACCACCTGTTTTCCTCAGGTCCTATAGATAACTCACCTGTGCGGCAAAGCGTACACGGGAAGCATTTAGGCATGATGTTATCGACAGCTGTGAACGTGCCATTAGCACACGGAAGACAGACAGTTGCCTGGTCTGACCGATCACAGTCTTTTGCCTTGTAGGTACCTACAGAAAAAAAAAAAAAAAGAAAAAAAAAATTCACTTAAGAGAACTCTGACAGGAAGGCAAATGCATTGTCTTTGGGAGGATGGCAGCCCATGATTCCTCAGAAAAACCCTGGAGTTGATGGTGTAAGGAACAAGTATGCTTCATCCCACCAGTGTGAAGAACACTGACAGCCCAAAAGAAGAGACGAGGAGTAAAAATATATCTGGGTAGGAATAGGTACCAAGGAACAAGAGCACTGATGAAGGACAGAGACAGTTTGAGTGAAGGACAGGGAAATGCCTCTAAGGCGAAATTCACTGTAACTGTGTTTTACGTACCTGCGTGGCACCTCATGCAGCAGTGGGTCTGTCTGGGATGTAGGTATTGTCCTAGCTGACACTTTTTTTCTCTCCTCCAGGGATTAGAGGGGTCTCTTCTATTCAAAACTACATGATGGACTTGCAGTGTATATGGCACTGGAGCGATTTCTGCAGATTCTTTTGTCAACACGCAGGCAAATGTCAGGATAACCTGCAAATACAGAGGGAGAGGGAGGGAAAGAAAGGAGAGAAACAAGGTGAGAAAACATCATTATTCCCTTGCAGACTGCAAAGCTGACTTCAACACTTAAAATTAAATCTTATTATAAAAGCGAGTTCAATTGAATTGACCAATTCTGATATCAGGAGCCCCCCCACTGACAGAACTGTGGGGGAGATTATTTAAAACCCCCAACAAACTCATGTCTGTCATCTGGGTTATTAATACACCATACAATAGTTTCTATGACAAACTGCAGTATGCAAATATGCAAAGCAAGTACTTTCTGTAATGTGCAATGTGTAGATGGAATGCCTTGAAAACACTGCAGCTTGCAAAAAAGTTACTCAACAACAAAGGCATGTTTTTAAGGAAGGCAGTAAGAATGCCCATCTCAAAACAGTTCCAGAGAGGACTGCATCCAGAACTTGCAGTTCTACTGAGTAAGTAAACCATATGGGAAGTTTGGAATAAGAAGGCAGAGGATGATCTAACTGCTTGCAAAGTACAAAAAAAAAAAGCTTCCAAACCCCCTCCTGAACAAGCCAGCCCTAGAAATGCGGGAAAGTTAAGGTTTTCAACTTCCCCCCCTATCAAATATATCATTCTTCCTTTAAACTGCAGCTGTTAACGTTCAGCCCGAAGTTTGCCAAAAAAAAAAATTGTGCATTTTTTTTAAATTCCTTTAAGATTTACTTTTTAGTTTTAAAGATTATTACTGTCAAGAATTTTAACAGAAATACTAAGACTGGCGTGGCTGCAGCATGACTGCAAGTGTCTGAGTGTGTGTACACGCACACACGAGAAGAACAGCAGAACAAATGGTGGCAAGAATGGCCTAATGAAGGGCACCATTCCCTAGACGTTGTCTTCAGGACACTATTCCCAGCAATGACATTGAGAAATGTGCTGTTTATGTTATGGCCAAAAGGTCTACGCTGCGGAAGACCACAGCACAGATGACTCATCAGCAAAAGACCCTGCACCAGGAAGATAGTAAAGAGATTGCAGCTATAACAAACATAACTCCTTTGTCTGTTGACCCAAAAAAAGAAAAGGCATGTATTTCAAACATACATGCGGACAAAGAAAAAACAAACAAGGTTTTTATAAGGTTAATAAATAAGTAAATAAAACAAAACTAGAAAACAACTAGGCCCAAGATTTATGGAGCCTGAAGTCAACAAGTTTCTACAGCAAAAGCTGATCACTCCTGAAGGGTATAATGGACTTCTCCAAAAACTAGTTTGTAGTGCCACAAAGAACCCCAATGGCACGATAAAGCCTTGACAGCCAGTGTCCCTTGTCATCTGTGTTGCACAAGAGTGATCCTGGCCATACCATCTGGACATAGGTGTATTGGTGCTTCTGAGTACATCATGAAGAGCGTGTGCCAATGTAGCCTATGCATCAAATTCTGTGAATGCATGAAAATCAACTCATGGTTTTTTGCAGGTAAGTACCACTCCACTCCATCCAATCTCACACCAAGTTTTACTACACTAACGCTCCCTACATTGTAATGTTTTCCCAACTTGCTTTTTTGGAAGTGGTAAGATACCTAACTGTACAGGCACAGCTTCAGAGTTCCTTTTTTTTTTTTTTTTTTTTTCAACTAGGAGAGTATCAGCAAGAGCAAAATAAACCAGTAAGGGTAAACCACAGTGCTGATACCAATTTTGTGGTTGCAAGCTTAAGAAAGGATACGCAAAATGAAATGGCTTTGACAGCCCCATTGCTGTCCTTGTTTCTCTCAAAATTAAAGCCTCGGGGAAGAAAGGTGTGTACATGAAATCAACAGAAAACCTCAAGAAAGACGGGATTTTGCAACCCTGACAAATCAAAACCCCCTTTTTTTCAGAGAGCTCTGTCATACAAAGACATTTTCAGTAGACCAGATGTTAAAATGGTGAACAGGAAAAAGAGAACCACATATTTAAACAGCTATCATTTCAGGCTTAATTAGTTGACCACAGCATAAATGCAAGCACTCCAGCAACAACTCAATAAGAAATAAAACTTGTTTCAGCAGCTGACAGTATTACAAGATTGACTGCTCACAGGAAAACAGGTAAAAGATCATTCACACAGGTGGCTTGACAGCAATGTTAAAAAAAATCCTGATTCTCTGGCCAATGATTAATCCCCTGACAAGGGAATATATACAGCTGGCCCATAAATCAAACAAGTCAGCAACAGAAACAATAGAGGAAAGCAGCTAAGATCAAGTCCAAAGCACAAAGAAAATCAGTCAGTTACACCTTCAAAACTAAAATAAAATAGAAAAGATCTTTTCAGTTTTTCACATTAAGTGAAAGCATGTCTGTCAGTGTAGTGAAACCAGAGTTAACACATTATTATTGATCAAAATCTGAGGAACAGAAAGTCACAGATGACTCACAGACCAATGACAATGACTCGTCCTTCCAGCAAAATCATTTGCGTGGTGGGAAAAAAGAACACAACAAACAGCACCATCTTAAGCAGCTCCCCAAGACATTCAGCTGCATACTGATTTATACTGACAGACTTCATAAAATTCAGGAAATACATTAAATTAGAATATAATTAGAAAATAGAATACAGAAGGGACCTACAAGAATCAGCTAGGCCAACTGCCTGACCACTTCAGGGCTGACCAAAAGTTAAAGCATGCCATTAA
>JANHGN010019505.1:0-13656 GCA_024605025.1 Megaceryle maxima | reverse complement strand
CCCCAGCCCTGCAGGGGGGTCTCCCCAGATCAGAGCCCTGGGAGCAGAGGGGCAGGATCCCCCCCTCCCCTGCTGCCAACAGTGTGATTATAATGCTTTAAAGCAGGGAATGGATCCTGCTGGGTTTCTTCCAGCAGTTGCTACACTCACAACTCCCATAATCCCATTTGAAATACTGGTTTCTCCTTACCTAGAGAAATGGTGCCCTGTGCTGTTATTTAATTTACTGTGCTTATTGTGTGTGTGTGTTGAATTTATTGTGGTGTTTAGAAAAAAGCCTTATTCCAAAAACCTGCTTTCCTTATAAAAATCTCCAGCCCTTTATTCATAGTCCTGGTAGTTGTGGTAACAACTTTGGAAATAGGAGTTTCAGACAGGGCAAAAAATTTCTGCCGAGTTTAAAGACCTCTTGAAACAATAATAGTAGGAAGTCTGAAATACTGCATTCTTCTTAAGGGAGTGTTAATTTTTTTAAGGGAGTGTTAATTCTTAACTCCCAACAACAACTTTGAGGGACATAAAGTAGGGGAAAAACTAAGAAATGTGGCACCAAAATAAAAATGTACAAAAAGGGGAAGTGTCTTATGAGCCATACTAGGCATGGTCACTGTTCAAAGCAAGTAGTAACTGTAAAATCCCTTTCTACTCAGAGCTACTATTCCAAATTTCCAGGCTGGTCATTCAGGCACCTCTCTTCTCATGGAAAAATAAACAACTTTTCAAGTAAAATTCTTTTGGTTTTTCAAAGTTCACCTGCACTGCAGGATCCCCTGGAACACATTCAGCTTCTGCTAAAAGCTCAGCCACACACCTTCCAAGCTGCATTTAAATCTCAGGTTAACAACCTGCAGACTGCAAACAGCCCTTTCTCAAGAGCAAATTGATGTCAAAACTGGGATTTATTTTGTACGACTTGACTGAAACCAGAGACATCCCCAAATTGGAGGTATTTAAAATGTTTATTAGCGTTAATTGTTGGTTAAATAAAACACAAAAACTATGGTTTGGGGGGTTGGGAATATTATTAGGTATGATACAATTAATATGTAAAACAGAAGGTAAAGTATTAACAGATTGCAGCGTCCCATACATGAAGCGAGTGGGTCCAGCCCAGTCAAAGCCCTTATAGAAACAAAACAGAGGAAGAAAACTTAGCAGGCATTTTTAAACTGACAATTAAATTCATCACTGACTCTGGTTTAAATAATTACGGGCAGGATAGGAAAAGGGATCATCATTGTACTGGAAAGGTGTGACTACAGTCCGAGTGCTCGCACGTATAATCTATCTCGCCACGCTCATTACCACGTGCCGTGAAGGATTAGTGAAGACAAGAGATGACCTTTCTAGGGATTGATACAGACCCATGTTACATGGCAGCACTGTAGATGGACCTTGCTGTACCATGAATAAAAATAAGCACTTTCTTTTCTTTCCTTTTTTTTTTTTTTTTGAGTGTTACTTTATCACTTCCGAGTCCCAGTTCTTGGCTAAAAATGGCCTTTTTTTGATTTCTCAGTCTGCAAGAGAAACTTTTCCTATAATAAGCCACTTTCACACATAAGAATGACAAATTAACAGTTGTACCTAATTTGTGTCTCCATCTTCTTGCTACCTTTGATCTGTAACTTTTCAATCATAAAGGTGGAACAATCATTAACAAAAAAAAAAGGGAATTACAGAATACAATGTGCACTATACGAGAACCATAGTGAAAAACCACTACATGTCAGCATAACAATATAAAACTGTACTTATATACACACACATATGCAGAGCATATATGAAAACTAGTTCCTTCATACTCTTGTTACTAAACTAGTTCATGACGAGCCTGAAAAGCACGTCGCTTGCAACTGGATGCTCAACAGTCTTGAGTCACGGTGCAGAGAAGCTCCACCAAACATCCTCGGCACTTGCAGCCTGTGCCTCGGTCCTGCTGCCAGTTCTCTTGTGAAAAACCCACTGTGGACAAACCCAGCACCAGCTGGCCAACCTTGAACTGCAGCATTGTTATTATTATTAATAGTATTATTATTATTAGAGCAGATCAGCTACAGAGTCAGGTGCTTCTGGACAGTATTTTAGTTTTTCACCACCCATGAACTACTTAGAGGAATTCTGCTGCTGAAGTTTTGACTCTGAGTTTGGGTTGGTTTTTTTTTTTTTTGTATGTTATTTTTCTGGCTGTTTATGAAGGGGGGGTGGTACTTTCCAAGCAACGCAGGCAACAAAAAGAAGGAGAAACTATGAATTTTACATTTGAAAATCCCAAGTTTAAAAACGAACTGTTTTTAAACGGTTCCTATTTGAAGAGGCACATTGAAGCTGCACTTTGGCAAAGAGCAGAGAGGCAACATCATCGTCGAAGGAGAGCCCTGTCCTCAAAGAAAATGTGAGCAGCTCTGCACAACACACCAGCCCCTTATTTTTTCACCTGTGACTTCAGAGTTCCCACCATAACCCAAACCTCAAGAAGGTTACATAACCAGAATCCTTTTTTTATTTTATTTTTTTGGACTAAAAGCAGAATAAGGTGATTTAGATTTGGTCCACCCAATGCAAAAAAATATATTTGAGCCTACTTAGCCAGCATTTGAATTTTAGAAGTCTGCTGGAGATCCACTGTAACAACTTCTGAATTTAAACTATTTTAACATATAAACCTGTTCTGATTCACATGCAACAGCAGCTGTCGAGAGCTGGTTGTTCAGGCCAATATCCGGTATGGATCAGCATCACTTGCCAGCTCCAGCATAAATTAGAGTATGCAGGGTACTCACAGAATTGTTTACAAAGCTTTCAGACATCTCAGGTAGGGTTTAATGAGTTTTGAGATGTGACATTAAAAAAAATGAAAAAGAAATATGCCACAAAGAGTTATGAAAGCTTAAAAAATAACTGCTACAAATTGAACTAACATTTCTGACACCTTTAGAAACGTGGGTTCAATCTCACCTTGGTGACAGGTTGAGCCTCTCACTGGGTTTTATTTAGGAAGAACCAGATCTCTTGCAGCACTGGGTTACAGATCTCATAAATGATATAAATCTGTGATGTCAATAAGTTTGGTATTTCCTTAGTGCAGAAGGCCAGGTTATCCTCTCCCTCCACAGCCAGGCACCCCTGGCAGAGATCTGCTTATACTGGGATGAGATGAAACAGTCCCTCAAGGAGCCCATCTCCCTCCCCAGCTATCAACAACAATTGCTGAATTTCACTTCAATAACCCTGGATTATCTGTAGAATAGTTGCTGCAATGAAGCAGCACCGTGGATCGTGTATCAGCACAGGTGACAACTGAAAGTTTACCCAAAATATCCTTTCTCATGGTAGCTGAGTCTCTCTGTTATCCAAGGGTGTATTTTCAAGTGAGTGCTTTCAAAGGAGTCCAAATTATCTGAGAAATGGATTATATGTGAAAAAAACTAATTCAGTTTAGATTCTTAGATAAACCCCAGCAGGACATTTCCCACTTATAACTACTTTGAGCTCTCTGAGGACAAAGAAACGTTCCCATTGATTTTAGCTGGCTCTGTTTCAAGCCCTAATAATTAGTGCCATTTTATCAAAGCAATCTCATGACCAAGCAGTAAGGTCTGGTTTTTATGTATAAACACAGAAACCCAGCTCTGGCCTGTCTGTTGATGATTTATTACGGAAAGTTGTTTTCCCCTTTTGTTGGCTTTTCATAAGGCCCCCAGCAAGGTTAATTCTCCTCACAAGAGAACAAATTCCTGTTGTGGAATGCAGGCTGGGCTCTGGTTCTGTAGCCTGCATTTCCTACCCTACTTCTGATTTCCAATCACGCTGATGAAGAAGATAAATTGGGATTTTATCATCTCAGTCACACACATTCATAAAAGATGCAAGTGGAGAACACACAGAGTTTGACATTATTTCTACCACCTATTGGATTTTTTTTTTTTCCCTACACTGCAATTTTCAAGCCCATCAAGGTTCAAAGGTATCACGCAGTGGGTCTTCTGTAACCACATCCTCACGCGAGTGAGGAGCCCACTCCACAAATTCACAGGATTGCTTTTGTTAAGAAACATTCTGCTTTGCTTTATTAGATTCCAGCCTTTAACCCCAAATTATATTGTGCTCTCTTAACGCTGTTTTTGTCCAGAAATATCATTCTTCTCACTTGAAGACTTCGTGGAGCATGGCAGTGAGACCATGAGGAGCTGGGTGCTGTGGCACCCAACCAAGAAACCAAGGAATTTGCATCTTTGAGCAGAGACATCTTTGGTCTGGGGCACAGATCTGGAGGAAACCCGGTAAGTGGTGGAGATTACGCTGGTGTTTACGTTCTTTCTGTGATTTCAGTAATTAATGAAGCTTATGCCCTGGAAAGGGAATCAGTTCAGGCAAAGCACAGTGGCTGCATCTTCACTTCTTTCCAGAGCAGACTGGAATGGTGTCTCCTTCACGACAGCTCCTTCTTTCACATACACAGCGCCCCCTGACACAGATTTTTGACTTCTGGCCTGTAAAAATTGCACTCTCTTGTCCTTTGGATCCGTATGTTTTTCTTTCTGGGTAGCAAATTCAGTCAATTTCTTGCTGATGTTTACTGAAAGTATGAGATGAAGCTACAGATGAGATGAAGCTACAGATGTAGAAAAACACTGAAGCAGAGTCCAGCTAGAAAGATGGCAGAGAAACTCTAAGCCAAAATTCAGGTTTTATGGGTTTTTTTCACCTAGTATTACAGAGAAAACTCTAAAAACATGCCAACTCCACTTTGCAATGTAAGAAGTTTTTGCAGCAAATCTAAATTTTTTATATAAAAGGATCTTTTTATTAAAAAAAAAAAAAAAAAACAAAACCCAAACCCAAAACAACCCAGTCATTGGTTTAAACAGAAAATTGGAGCACTTTGTAATTTTGACAGGATATTAGAGAGGATTTTCCAACTAGGTTTTGCAAAATCCCTTTGAAGTAAAGCTTCCTGCTTCTGGTCCTTGCGTTATTGCTCATGGGAAGTACTGAAATTACTGCTTTCAAGATAAGGATCCACGTCACTAAGACCACAAAGTCCTTTCTCAGGGAGAAAAGCAACTGGTGCTGTTTTTCAAGTAAATCTACAAAGATCCAGTTGGGTCAGCAGCACCGCCTCCCTGTCTGTGACGTCTGCTTTCCCAGTTTGATTGCTCCATTGTTACCATTTTCATGAGGATCTAAGGGTGGAATTTGCCGACCTGAAACACACGAGGAGACAGTGAATTCAATTTTCCAGACGTAGTTAACAACACATGCAGGTAACAGAACCATTTAGCTTGCAGTAAGAATTACATCTAGGAAACTGCACCAGAAAACCACCATCTCCTCTCTACATTGAATCTTTTCTGCTCCTGAAAGAACATTTTCACATTTAAAAAACCAGAGGAAATGTATTATAATAGATGCATGAAGTACACTGAAACAAAGCACACTGGAATTATGTTATTCATATCTTAGAAAAAAAATAGTTATCTTATTGAGCACCTTACAACTAAGAAAGAGAAAATTGCCACCTTTCTCCTAATTCCACTTACATGTGAATGGTGCTAATTTAATGTGATCTTGCCCTTCCTAAACCCGCGTGGCACTTTGACCTTGTACACTAGAGTTTGTATCACAAAGTGCTGCAACTAAACATGCTGCCTGTACTTGAAAAAGAAAAGCAAATCTGTTCTTCTCATTGAATCCCTCCCTCCTTTGAGGGGTATATGTGTCTTTCCATTAAGCTTTGATTACTTAACACCA
The DNA here is from genome assembly GCA_024605025.1 of Megaceryle maxima. NCBI lineage: Eukaryota > Metazoa > Chordata > Aves > Coraciiformes > Cerylidae > Megaceryle > Megaceryle maxima. The sequence continues at coordinate 7,902 of JANHGN010019505.1, read as the reverse complement.
CCAATCGACCCCCACACTCTCCTGATATTTTAATCATCTTATGATGTGATTATTTTAAGTGTTTGAAAGAATTTCAGCCATCACAGGAGAGCTGGAGCTCTCTCCCAGGGGCAGAAGGCACTGCTCCAACTCCCTCCCCCGTGTGCCCTTTCAGTACCGCCGCACCTTTTGTCTAACTGGCTTCCTACCCATGGACAACGTACAATTTGCTTCATAATCAGAATTATAAATGGAAAAATAAGATCCTCCCAGGTCCAAGCTATCCTCTGTCTCTGGTGTGGACCTGGCATATCCATTAAACCCACCATGTGATCTCTCCGTGGGTACCTTGGGGGGCTTACAGTCATGGCAATGTATTTTCTCCTAACCTTGTGGATTTCCTGGGAAATTTTTCTGAAGTTGAATCTACTTCCTATGAATTACTCCTGGTTTTACTATTACCCGTGTTAAATAACACGAGTTAAAATAGTTAACGTTTGTTATGTGCCACTTTTGGAGAGCATAAAGTTCCCATGAACAGCTCGTCATAATCCGGGTGGATTTTGCAGTTCAGATTTCCTCATCTTTTGCTGCAAGGTCTTCACAGCTCTCTCTTGCCAAATGTTCCATGAATTACGTACCCATGTGGAAGCCTGAGTCCTACAAATTACTTGGGGGAGTGGTTGTGGGATGGTGAGTTGAAAACATTCGGGTAAAATCCAATCACTGTGAAATCAAGCAGCAAAATTTCATCTGTGAGACTTGTCCCTAAACTACCTCTGCTCAAGCCCATCAAAATTTCACCTTCCTTATTCAGTCAGTTCCAAAGAGGTACATTATACCACAAAAGTGTGGCTTTTAAAGGGGATGATCTCGGGTGTTTATACATCAGAATGAGAGGGGGAAAATTCCTCATGTTTCTAAGCTAAAGATGCCGGGTTTGGTCCAACAGAGCCAGAAACGGGTATGTTGAGGGCTGAAGCACATTATGAGCACTGACATTACAACACTATGCTCTGTTCAGGTCGCTTAAATATCAACTTCACACCCTGCTTACATCCTGTTTGGACTTTGTAAGTGGCCTCCTGAAGTAAAATAAAAAGCAGAATGGGTGGTTAGAGACCCAGCTGTTACACACCTTCGTTCCGTTGGCTTTGTTTGGAGACGAAGGGATTCCACTAATGCTTAAAGCTCTAGAGAGTAAGAAGAACATTGAGCTACGAGAGGCTTTCCAAGAAGGTAATGCTGTCATCATAGAGACCTCCAGAGAACTTCTGCATTAGGTACCTACTATTTCCAAAGAGCTTTCCACTCACTCCCACATAAAATAAACCACTGTTGGTCTCACTCAGAGCACAATATAGCTAAAAAATACTGCAATCAACAGTTTCCATAACCTGCCATTAAGCAAATACTCTCTAACCGTCTGTTTCTTCTCCCAGCAAGTTTGGAAGAAGCAAACCTGCTTCACTTTTATTTTAAAATCTCACATTAAACAATTGTGTTCCTTCTATTTGTTTTTCATTCAGAGTTTCATTCAAGTTTAAGGCTTTTCTACAGTATTCTTGGCCTGTATGCAAAGGAGCAGGTGACATTATCTTTGGGGCAAAACCACTGTGGGATTCAAGGGCAGTGAGCACTTTGTCCAGTTCAGACCAGGACGGGATGTATGTCATTAAGAATCACCTTGATTCATTTCATTTCTCAAAAGGATAAAAACCACACAGATAACAACTCCAAAGAGTAAAGAGGGAAAAAAAAAAGTCTCTAGACATAGTATTTGCTGATTAGTTATTCTGGTCTTTGAACTTAAGCATCATCTGTCATCAACTAGCCATGTTTTCTGCTGTGTGGATACCATCACCCCCTTGAATTCAACAGAGGGAAATAAAACTTTAACTAATCTAAACTTTCTTCAAGTTTGAGAATGACTTTTTTTAGTAGGTGAATTTTCTCTCACTTATTATTTCTCTTAGATGTATTAAACCATCAAATTAAATCGTTTTAGTAACAAGACTTATCCCTGCTCAGCAGCTTTTCCCATCTGACACACCATCGACAGGAGAAACTCTTGGAGAATAAAACCCAGTCTAACACCTGGGAACCAGCTCCACAGCAAATGAGAGAGTGGTTTTTCACCCAGGGTCAGAGGAAGTGGATCAAAGTAACCCAATAAAAAGTCAGAAATCTGTTTGACCGGTGATCTTCTCTGACAGCAGACACTGTAACAGAGAAAGGTTTAAGCAGCAAGCAGAACACGAAGGATGAGCAGGGAAATGCTGAGTCTGCAGCTACCCCTCCTGCTTCTAAACCAGCTCAATCAGGGTTTCTGCCTGAAAGCACCACGATCATCTCATCTTGTCATTCAGCTCTTGGTAAATATGGCAGCAATATTGCTGACACCAACCCCAATGTAGCTGGCACCAAGTCAGGATCAACAGAGGTCATAAATGGAACTAATTTTAGAAAGTATTTACTCATTTAAAATGCACATCTCACTGACGTACACAGCCTCTGTTCCAGGGCAATGAAAAATACCCCTGTAGCAGATTACCTGCAGTACTGTTAATTTATGCTGTTTATTTCATGCAGTTGATGTCAGAAAGGAGCAGTACTGCTCTGACATCCAGCCCTCCAATTCTCCTGATGAAGAAATAAAAAGATTAAGACACCCTGAAAGTATTCAAGGCCATGCTGCATGGAGCTTTGAGCAACCTGGTTTAGTGAAAGGTGTCCCTGCCCACGGCAAGGGGTTGGAACTAGATGATCTTTAAGGTTCCTTCCAACCCAAATCATTCTATGATTTTATTCCCTTCAAACCAAAGACTGCCCTCTGTATATGATACAGTCACCTCAAAAGGTCCACGAGACACTGAACTCATCTGTTGCTTAACTATACCACAAATAGGGTCTTCTCTCCATTTTGCCAAGGGCACAACTAGCCAGCTTGCCAAAGGCCACCAACAGCACATCAAATCATGGAATGGTTTGGGTTGGAAGGGGTATTTAATGGTCATCTACTCCAACCCCCTGCAGTGAGCAGGAATCTCTGCAACTAGAACATCTGCAACTAGAACAGGTTGCTCAGAGCCCTGTCCTGGAATGTTTTCAGGGATGAGGCTTTTACCACCTCTCTGGGTAATCTGGGCCAGTGTTTCACCACCCTCACAGTAAAACATGTCTTCCTTCTCCCCAGTCTAAGTCTCCCTCTTTTAGTTTAAAACCATCACCCCTTGTCCTGTCACAACAGGCCTCAATAAAAACACTGTCCCCATCTTTCTCACATTCTCCCCCTTTAAGTACTGAAAGGCCACAAGAAGATCTCCCTGGAGCCTCCTCCACGGAGAATTGCACAGAGGAAAACAGATGCACATACATTTATCTAAGAACACTGCAGCTGAACTGGTGAAATGAGGAACCTAGGGGCATACTAATGCTGAAAGAGTACAAAAGTCCCAAATGGTTCCCACTGCTGATTTTTCTGTGGAGTGAGGTCCTCCGACTGCATTTCAAAATTAGATTTTTCACTTGTAATAATTAAGTATCTGACTATATATTTTGGCTTCATTTCACTAATGTTCAGACCATGTTTCAGAGATTTTGTACAACAGAACTCTTTGTAACCATGCACCTCTACACATTTTGGCTGAGTCCTTGGTCTCCTCCACGATCTCGTTCCAGTAAACAGATCATGGTGTGTAAAATACTAAGTGTCACAAAAGACTGCTCCAATGTAGGGTTACAGAAACTGGGACGGTTCTGAAGTGAACCATCCAGATTGATGTGGGAAGCACTAAATCAATGGCATCTCCTCCTTTCCAGCACATTTGAGTTGGGCTGAGGCAGTCCAGGATGAAGGTCAGAGTCTTCTCCAAGGCCTGGTAGAGTTCCAACTCCTGCTATTGAATCTGAGGTTTGTTAAGGTAAAGAGATTAATCAGCACTCCGGGAGCTGTGGTTCAGAGGGTGCCAGAGGCAAAGCAATTGGGAAATGGGAGGGTGGGACAAGAGGTGAACAAAATGGGAAGGAAGAAGAATGCAAACTGGAGCAGGGAAGCAAGGGAGACAGCAGGGACTGGGTGACAGCTCTGAAAGCAGAACCTGGATAAAGGCATATGGGGACTGCCCTGCTGCAGCTGGAAGCAGGAGGATGCACCCTCACTAATGAAATCTGCTCTCTTGGTTCCTTTCTGAATGCAACGCTCCAGTCAGAAGCTGTGACATTCACTAGCTCAGAAAAATCAGGCTTGGAGTCAAGCTTTTTGAATGGGTTTGTTTTGTTAACGTGAAACCCCTGTCATCAACCTGCACAAGGCTGCCTGAAAAGCTGGAAACAGCCTTAAAGCTGAGCGTGAGGAAATCCCACCCACAACTGGTCACAACTGCTGACAAAGGGACCAACACAACAGTGCATGGAACGGATACTCCTTTGGTGTGGAAATAGATGTGACATGGTCAGCGTGAGCTGGCACATCCTGACCGTGAAGTCCAAGTCCAAAAGAAGCACAATCTTACTGCCTAACACAACTCCAGCAGTTCTGCTGAGGGGAAGAGGCTGGACATCGTGGTGTTGCACGGTGGCTTCCTGCACACTTCTTCTATCTGTTCTCTTCCTGAAAATTACGCACAACTTAAACTGGGCTGGAAGAAGGAGAGATTTTCCTTAGTTCAGGATATGAAATCCATCTTGCTCTGCCCCAGAGCAACAGCCTGACAGCTGCTGCAGCTCAGGTGAGCTTTGCTGATGGCTGAAAATCACAGAATCATCAAATGATTTGGGTTGGAAGAGACCTTAAAGATCATCTAGTTCTAACCCCCCTGCCATGGGCAGGGACACCTCCCACTAGAGGAGGTTGCTCAAAGCCCCATCCAGCCTGGCCCTGAACATTTCTGTGGATCGGGCACCCACAACTTCCCTGGGCAACCTGTTCCAGTGTCTCACCACCCTCAGAGTGAAGAACTTATTTCTTATATCTAAATCTAAATCTATCCTCTTTCAGTCTGAAACCATCACACCTCATCCTATCACTGCACTCCCTGATAAAGAGCCCTCCCCATCATTCCTCTAGACACCCAAGGCAGACTTCCTCAAGTAGTGGTACAACAGCTATACAAAGACCAGAACCTCTTCCTGAAATTGCAAGCGAGGGCCTGCAGAGCATTGCTTTCCATAAACATCATTACCTCAGCGATAGGACAAGAACAAAATGGCCTCAAGTTGCACCAGAGGAGGTTTAGGTTGGAGCTGAGGAACAATTTCTTCCCCGCAAGGGTTGTTCAGGGCTGGCCCAGGCTGCCCAGGGCAGGGGTGGAGTCCCCATCATCCCTGGAGGTGTTTCAAGGCCATGGAGCTGTGGTGCTGAGGGCCATGGGTTAGTGGTGCCCTGGCAGTGCTGGGTAAGGGGTTGGACTTGAGATTGCAAAGGTCTGTTCCAACCAAAACAATTCTATGACTCTATGACTAATAAATCACAACCATCTCTGAAGACAGGGTGGAAAGAAGCAGGCACATCCTACCCAACAGCCTGGGCATTTGCACAGAGGGCTCTTTCTGCACCTGTAGGTCTTAGGGCAGTCACACTTCTTATCTCCCCAAATCCTTTCTTGCTTTGAAACCAGACTCACTGGTATTTCAGAAGTTCCCCAGGTGTCTCACATGGGTTATAAAGCCTGGCCCACCAGTCTCTAGTTTCCTTTTCTGCCCTGTATTGGCAGCAAAGCAGGATTTCCACAACTAAGGTGCCTTCACCTTCTAAGTCTTCACGCACAGTCACAGAGGTTTCAATAAAGGATACTGCGTAACTATAAACAGCATGAAGTTGTAATTATTTTAATACTCCTAATAACATATCTAACAGAATCTCCACGTAAGAAAATAAAGCCTTTTTAGTTGGGTTTTTTTTAAAGCCAAAGTGGATTGCTGACACCAAAGCTCTTGCCAGGGGAAGCAGCAATACAACTAAATTTTACTCATCTAATTAAAATCTGTGGGGGACAAAAAAAGAGATTTCCATCTTACCTGCATCAAAGTAAACAACACAATTCCTAATGACTTTAATTACTAAGGGATCCAACCTCAATTTGAGATCCTGCTGTAATTAACTTTGGGCTGTTCTGGTTTATTTACTAGCTTATGTCGAAGAGCTCTCCTCTGGTTGGGAGAGACATCCAGGACCTCCCAAGTTTTACTTTAGGAGGAGTCCAAAGGGCAGTTAAGTTTTGCTTCCTTCATTCAAATTTGAAAGCAAGAGGAGAACTAATCCCTGAACACAGGGAGCATCAACTGTAAAGGATATTAATCTCAAACATCAGTTTTCGTGATGTTTTTTCCAGCCTTTTGCAGGAAAGCAAATCAGCAGGTAACAGGATGAAAAGCACCATCCTCAACACTCGCAACCCTTGAAAAGTGTCCATCTGCAGTTCCACCCACCCAAGTCCATCTGAGTCACTGCAAACATCCAGTGTCCACTGGAAAGGATCCCGCCCAGTTCCACAGACACATTGCACATCCCTTTCTAGCTTGCCCAGTATACAACTGGTTAAACAGTATACTCTAGAGATTGGGTTTGGTTTGGGTTTGTTTTGGTTGTTTGCTTTTTGTTGTTGTTGTTTTTTAAATCTCCCAGTATTTCTAGGAAACAAGTATTTGGGTTACATTAAATATTCAACATACGAGCTGCTGGCAAGGCATCAGAAAATCAATAGCTTCATATATTTATAACTGAGCATTTACCACATGAAAGGTCGTATCTTGAGACAGAAACTCTCTGCTCTAATTAGGAAGTCTCACCTAGGAAGAATGTCCTTATCTGGATTTTTAAACATCAGCCTGTCTCTCCCTGTCGTAGGACTAGCTTCATTCTCAACCCAGACAGAAGCCACTGAAATGCTCCAATCTCTGGTAGCACACCAATTGCCAATGTTTCATAGCATCACAGAATCATTTTGTTTGGAAGAGACCTCTAAGATCAGCTCAACCATTCACCCAGCACTGCCAGGGCACCACTGACCCATGGCCCTCAGCACCACAGCTCCATGGCCTTGAAACCCCTCCAGGGATCACGGGGACTCCACCACTGCCCTGGGCAGCCTGAGACAGCCCTGGACAACCCTGGAGGGGTTTTGCCACATTTCAAGAACACTAATGCAGGCCCATCGTTTATTTTTGTTTAAGTACAAGTTTATTTCCTATTTCACCTGGTTGGATATTCTCCAGCAGCTTACTCATCCCACTGCCTGTTTACCTTTGAACCTACTGATGCAGACTGGTATCAGCCTGGGACACACAGCTCAGCTCTGTCATTTATGGAGGACAGATTTTATGTAATCTTCTCTTTCATATCTGGGGCACCTTCACGTTAAGGAAACAAGCAATACACACAGGCTGAAGATAAAGAGCTGGGCGTGTACAAGATCTGAATTAGGTAATGAAGGCTTAATTTGAGCTGTTAAATGAAGGGGTGTCTGAAAATTGTGAGGGTGTCATTGCTACTAAATGGCAGCACACTTGGGGCAGCATGTTTAGTCCCTGAAAAGCAGATGGTTTTAATGGAGAAGCTGCTTCCCCAAGGACAAACAGTGGTCAGTGGAATAAAGCCCCACAACCAAGAAAGGGAAATACAGAACTGGAGTGACCTCCTGCACAAGCACAACTTTATACACACTGGGGGGATGGGATCCATCCAGAGGAACCAGGACAAGATTGAGAAATGGGCCCATGTGAAGCTCCAGAGGTTCAACAAGGCCAGGGGCAGGGTCATGCACTTGGGTTGGGGCAATCCCCGTTACCAGCCCAGGCTGGGGGCGAAGGGCTGGAGAGAGCCCTGGGGAGAAGGACTTGGGGATGCTGGGGGTGAGAAGCTGGAGCTGAGCCGGCCCCGTGCGCTGGCAGCACAGCAGCCACTGGCACCCTGGGCTGCACCCC
>JANHGN010019503.1:0-11354 GCA_024605025.1 Megaceryle maxima | reverse complement strand
ACTCATAAGTCTATGGGGCCGGATAACATTTACCCAAGGGTACTTAAGGAACTGGCAGAGCTCACCAAGCCTTTTTCCATCATTTTTCAACGATCCTGGCCAACAGGGGAGGTACCAGATGACCGGAGCGTGGCTGATGTGACACTCATCTACAAGAAAGGCCGGAAGGATCATCTGGGGAACTACAGGCTTGTCAGCCTGACCTCAGTACCAGGAAACATCATGGAGAGGATCATCCTGAGTGAGCTCTCAGGCAGTTGCAGGGCAGCCAAGGGATCAGGGCCAGCCAGCATGGTTTATGAAAGGAAGGTCTTGCTTATCCAACTTGATCTTTCTATGACCATGTGACTGCCCTTTTGGATGGGGGGAAGGCTGTGGATGTTGTCTACTTGGACTTTAGTAAGGCCTTTGACACTGTCTCCCCCAGCATTCTCCTGGAGAAACTGGCGAAACATGGTATAGACAAATGGACTCTTTGCTGGGTTAAAAACTGGCTGGCTGGCCATTCCCAGAGAGTTGTGATTAATGGGGTAAAGTCAAGCTGTCTGCCAGTCACCAGTGGTGTCCCTCAGGTCTCAGTTCTGGGGCTGGTCTTGTTTGGAACTTTCGTCGATGACCTGGCTGTGGGGATTGAGAGCACCCACAGTAAGTTTGCAGATGACACCAAATTGTGTGGGAGTGTTGATCTGCTTGAGGGCAGGAAGGCTCTACAGAGGGACCTAGACAGGTTGGATCGCTGGGCCGAGGCCAATTGTATGAGGTGCAACGAGGCCAAGTGCTGGGTCCTGCATTTTGGTCACAACCCCAGGCAGTGCTCCAGGCTTGGGGAGGAGTGGCTGGAAAGCTGCCCATCAGAAAAGGACCTGGGGGTGCTGGTGGACAGCCAACTTCATATGAGCCAGCAGTGTGCCCAGGTGGCCAAGGAGGCCAGCAGGATCCTGGCTTGTATCAGGAATAGTGTGGTGAGCAGAAGAAGGGGAGTTATCGTGCCCTTGTACTCGTCACTTGAGGCCTCATCTTGAATACTGTGTTCAGTTCTGGGCCCCTCATTATAGGAAAGACATTGAGGTGTTGGAAGATGTCCAGAGGAGAGCTACCAAGCTCCTGAGGGGTTTAGAGAACAAGTCGTATGAGGAGAGGCTGAGGGAGCTGGGTAAGTTTAGTTTGGAGAAGAGGAGGCTGAGGGGGGACCTCATTGCCCTCTACAGCTACCTGAAAGGAGGCTGTAGAAAGGTAGTTGTTGGCCTCTTCTCCTTAGTAACTACTGACAGAACCAGGGGAAATGGTCTGAAGTTGCAGCAAGGGAGGTTTAGATGAGATATAAAGAAGAAATTCTTTACAGAGACAGTGGTGAGGCACTGGAACAGCCTGCCCAGGGAGTTGGTTAAGTCACCATCCCTGGAGGTAGTGAAGAAATGGGTAGACCTGGTCCTTCAGGACATGCTCTGGTGGGGTTATGCACCTAGGGGGATATTTTGTGTTTTTGAAGTCATGTTTGATCAGGGTGTTTAGGTGTTTTTTTGTTACGGGTATGGCTGGACTCGGTGATCTAGGAGGTCCTTCCAACCCTGAATATTCTGTGATTGGATATGGACCACAGGGGAAATTCCATATCATTGTTCAGATGAGGTGGATTTTGCTCACTTGAATGTTGTTTGGTACTTTTCTTAAATATCTCATTGGAAGGGGATCTTTATGTTATTTGCTATATGTGATACAAACATATTTTGACTAAAAATGCTTATTTTGGTACTGTTTTGTTCTAAAATTTTGAAAAAGTAGTTGACTGATCTGTTACATGTAAAACTATTAAAATTGTTATAATTTGTGTGGTATAGATGGTGATGCAGCACAGAAAGAATATTTAAATGATCTCCAAATAATCATATAAGAACTTTGTATTAAGAGTAGAATACAGTTTTCCAAGTTAGTATTCAAACACCATTTTTGTTTGGTCGTCCTTTACCTTTTCTTTCGTGTTTTCAGAGAATGCAATCTGTTCCATTCATAACCCTTGCAGAAAATAAAGCACAAGGGTCTTAGATTTTTGTTCATTCTACCTCCGTTTTATTCCTCAAGTACCACTTACCCTTCCTGTGCATCAAATAGTGGTTCTGTGGTAATAAATTATTTGAGCTGCTAAAGGGGTTTTTTGACAAATTGTTGTGAGGTTTTTTTCCACTCAAAAATGCACAGAACTTGTGTGGAAATACTGCAGTTTGTAGAAGTTTATCTGAAAAACCTATTCCACATCAGGACTCATATGTTGACCTATTCAAGGCTGATTTCTTACATCAGTGACCAGTAAGAAGTATCTGAAAGTCAAAATAGGGGTCCTATTTCCTGGCTAGGTAGGTATAAATGAGATTAGAATGGGTGGACAGACTGACAAGGAGTCCTTTCTGTCTGGCTGTTCTATTTTGTTCGCTGCATGAAAATCTCAAAATGTCTTAGGTCCGTTATGGAATAGTGCAGGATGCTTACATTTCAAAATACATCATGGGTCATGAAAGTCAGTTCTCTTCAAGATCTATGAAATGCAACCGTATTTCAGGGTGGTTTTGTGCGTACAGAATCACGTTGACCTGTCAAAGTGGGTAAATGTTCTATAAACATTTTTCTTCTAATGGTGTGGTTCAGTAACACAAGAATGGACCATTAGGAACTTGATGACACCTTACCCACATCATATAGGGTATATTCACCTACATGTGGAGTCTAGTACTTCTGTCGAGGTAAAAGCTTTAAGAGGCAAAGAAACCATTTTAGTAACAGCACACTCCGTACATGACAGTTAGAGAAGAATATAGTTGTTTATGGAAACATTGTGAAGCAGGTTAAATACCAACTTAGTAAAAATGGTACAAGTCTCTTCTTTGAATCTAAGTCATGGAAACAGAGGTAATGTCATTGCTAAACTTTTCTCTGAAGGATGTATTACTCATTTGGGGGTCTGTTTTTGTAATTAGCAAGAAACATTTGCCGTGATAATGATGTTGGTTTGGAGAATGTATGTTTTACTGGGAAAGTTGTCCTACTTTTTATTGTTTATTGGTTGATGGTTTTGTGTTTGTTTATGGTTCTTTGTAGAGGAATTCCTTGTGGAACAAGGACATATGGTGGCTTTTGAGGGATTGGACAACCCCATTCTAGGTCTGGCTAAGCCTCAGTCAACATAAAGTGCTGTGTCTCTTTAAAGTTATCCTGAAGAGCAGAAAGTGAAGAAGACAACCTTGAGCAAAGTAGAGGAGCGGGGCAGGAGCAGCGCGTACAGCACGTACACTCGCCGCGACGGAGGCGTATACGGAATACGTATCCCAAATGCAGATAACCAATTAACCTAGAGCTTGATTTGTATGCTTGTAGCCAAATGCCAATGAAAGTAGTTGATGTAAATGTTATCAGATTGTAACCACTATATAAGCAAGTGACGCAGTTAGAATAAACGAATCGGCATGTAGCCATATTGGTGTGATTGTCAGTACTCGGCTGGCTTCCCAACGGGACCCTCTTCAGTTCTTGTTTTGGTTGGGTTTTTTTTTGTTTTGTTTTTTTGTTGGTGGTGCTTTTTTGTTTGTTTGGGTTTTATTTTATTATGGGGTATTTCTCTTTAATATAATGGAACTAAATGCATTACATATGTAAAGCAAATACAGACCTTTTAGAGGCTTTGTAGGTCACTACTGCTGTTTTTATAGGAATAAAATAACTTAAAAAATACCCAAAACATTTACTAGAGAAGTGATATACTGATGATGAGATTTGTAGGAATCTTTTTTGTTTTCCTGTTATGGGATATACTGGGTTATATTTCTGTTTCAGAAAAAAAAAAAAAAAAAAAAAAAAAAAAAAAAAGAAAGAAAAGTCCTCTGCTTGTCAAACAGCTTGGGTTTAGGGGCTTTTCCTAAAGGAAGACTCCTGTGGATGTTCTGCATTCCCCATCTGGTCTGACATGGACCCCCTAGGTGAGGCATTTTGCAAACAGACCAGATGCATGAGACCTTCCAAGACTTGCTGCTGGCCCTGATACCATTTATTTAGGAAATGTAATTAATCTCACAGAGAACCCGTGAGCGATTGGGTGGAGAAGGGGGAGAAGGAAGGAGGGCCAACCTAACCTGTAATTGTTTCAGTCTGTTGGAAAGTCTTGCACTTCCAAGCAGGCATTTAGTGTATTCTAGATGCAGTTAGATGACAAAACTATTTTTTTTATACAGCTATCAATCTTTATTTTCTGTTTAAAAAGGAGAAGAATCATTTAAATAAATGGTAGAAAGTAGAACATGAGATACAAAATTTAAGCATCATTTTAAATTTTTCACGGTGACCTGATAAAAATAAATGGGTACATAGAGACTGGAGTTTAAAATTTTCTCCCTTTGATAATCATTTTTCTAGCTTCTCTTGTTCTTTGTAGTAGATTTCAAGAAATCTAAAATGTACTGGGATCTGTTTGGTCTGTATTACTCCTTGTAGCATATTGACACCTGATTTTTATTCATACTGATGCATATTCATTTGTAGGGAATTTTGTAGCTGTTATCTGTAGTGGAAAATGTGTATGAGTGATCCACTGAATATTGATTTAATAGCATCATAGATGTACTCAGTTTGGAAGGGGTTTCTGAATGCTTCTTGTGCAACCTGCTGTTTAAAGCAGAGTCAGCTGAGGCTGCTCAGGGCTTGATCCAGCTGGATCTGGAAAATCTTCCAAGGCTGGAGACTGCACAGCCTCTCTGGGCATCCTGTTCCACTGTCTGACTGTCCTAATAATGAAAAAAGTGTCTGTCTTTATAACCAGTGGGTCACTTGCAGCTTGCCTATTATCTTTTGCCTTTCTGCCGTGGACTGTTGTAGCTACCTCTTCTTGGTAACATTGTGATGGGCACTGGGGTGCTGCTGTTGGGTATCCCCACAGCCATCCCTTCCACTAGCCGAACAAGCAGCCCTTGTATGTGTCAACTGGTGCTGCCCCTTTTATTGTGTGCCATCTGAAAACTTGATGAGCAAGCACCCTGCCTCTTTCAGCCCATTGACAAAGCCATTAAACATGATGGGTCCCAGGAGAGAACATTGTGGGAGACAGCACTGAAGGCCTTGTTGGGATAAAGGATATCCACCATTCTCCCCTCATCCACAAATCCAGTCATTTTATCCTAAAAGTCATCTGGGTTGGCCATGTATGATTTACCATTGGTAAATGCATGCTGCCTGTTCTCAGTCACCAAGCTTGGCATGTATTAAACGATATGAAGGCTGAGTAACTTCTTGAGTGCATGAAACTTGACAGTTTTGTCAGGCTGTTATACTAGGGAATAGTTTCAGGAGAACTGTGGTGTGTGTTGGAAACATAAATGAAAGCATTTTGAAGGTCTGGAGGGTAGTGTTGACCTCGTATCCTTTATCTCAGTGTCATAGTTTTCTCCATGTCTTTGCATTTAATTTCTATTCCTGGTGTAAGGTCCTAGGCACAAGGCAAAATGGGAAAATTTGCTATCGCTGCTTTTTACTTCAGGATGTGAATACTGATTTTTTTGCAGTTAAATCTAAAATTTCTCTCAGTGACTTGTCACTCTGAAATGTCTCTGAGCCACTGACTATCTTTTCCTTGGCACTGCAGTATAAAGAAGGGATATTTTAGGAAAGTCATGGTCATGCAACTGATAAGCCTGTGAACCTTCTTTGCTGCTCAGCAAGAAGCAGCTGCCTATAAAAACAGCAAAACTTAAATCTCTCATCTGTTTTACCTTTTAAACTGTATTCAACTAGATCACTAATCTAGAATCAGCTTGTATGTTCTGCTACGGTGTTTGTATGTGAACCACCCTTTCCACTACCCCTCCGAGTGTTCTGAACAGTAGTACTTGAACCGTGTTTTGCAGTATGATGTAACTAAAGTCAAAGTGGTAATATAAATGATGAACCACACACTAGCAGAAGGGATTGTGAGTGAAGGAAATGATGTACTAATAATTCAGTTGGAAAAAAAATTGCACTCTGGTGGGTTATTGCATATTAATTATTCAGAGGTGGTTTCATTTACTCAGATTATAGTAGTGCTTCATGAGGGCTGCATGTATGCAATCCCTAGAGCAAGCACTGCAAGAACAGCATGATTATTTCTCTTTTAATGCTTATGTATATTTAGAGTCTCCAGGGAGAGTATCTCAGTTTAACCAGCTTTCAGCGAGGTTTTATTGGAAGAAATATTAGAATGGCTTAATAGCACAATGCCTGTACAGTCTTTATTTTTAATGTCACATTCCTTCCTTTAGTTTTATAACATAGTGCAATGTGACATGACTAGATGCAAGCTTCAAGGGAATGTTTTCTTTTTTTCTAGTCAGAATATTTAAACCTCATGTCTCAACTGGGACAGAAAATGAAATGTTGAATACATATGTCCTTTAAACCCTGGCTGTCAGATGTATATGACCCATAGGTAGATCTAATTATCTTTATATATATACATATCTGAGGAAAGAATTAATGAAACCACATTTTGAGACCAATTTACCAATGGATTCTGTTAGCTATGGACAGAAATGAGAAAATAAGGAATGGTCTGTGGGAAATGTTGAGGCAATCTCTCACAGGCATGTAGAGATATTATTAGGAAAAAGGTCTTGGATATATTTATTTATTTACCATTTTAATTAAACGTTCTGTGAATGATAAGCTAAATAACATCTGAGTAAAGGTGTGGCACAGAGGATTTAAATGTAGTAGATCAGTTGTAGCTACTAAATTCTAAATGTAGCAGATTTTTCTTGGTTTCTTTTTCAGTCTAACACACAAGTATGTGTGTTGGGTGCATTAAGAAGCAGCTAAACAAGAAATACGACCATTTCTAAGGGTATGTAATCTAGTGCAGTGTAGTGGTACCTGAACTATGATAAACAAATAGTTCCTGGAGTCCATCTTCACTCATTAACATGGAGCTCATGAGCTAAGTTTTATTACACAAATAAAAATACTACTAGTTTAAGAAACAATTCCTATTTTATATGAATCATGTGTTGTATATGCTTAGTGAGCAACATTTAAATTCTGGTAAAGAATTATCCACCCCCCTCTTTTGGGCAGAGCAGTTAGCAGAGTCTTGAAGGCATGTTCTGGGTTAGTGAGTTCTGTTGCTTATTGTGAAGTAAAATGAAGTAACTGAAGAACACGGAAGGTGCAGGCTGGTGGCAGTGCTATTACTGTGCCTAATACATCTTACAAGACAGTGAACTGCTGCCTGTGGGGTTTGTTCTTCAGAATGCATTTTCACAGGTGTAATTGTACTTCCTTTTCTTAGGTATGCCTTGCTAATCTTAGCTTTAACATCTACAGTAGGGTTTTAATTTCCTTTGTTCATTTAAAAAGTGCAATCAATATATTCTATGACCAATACAGGAACAAAAAAAATGAGCCTGAAGGTGATGCTAGTGAGAGGAAACAAAAATAGATACATTGCATATGATGTTTGGAAGTACTTTGGTTTAGAAAAAAATTAGCTAAAATGGAGATAGAGGTTGAAAAAAATCAAGAGCCTGTAGGATATTTGTCTGTATGAATAAATGTATTTGGATAAGGAAAAAAAAAAAAAAAAAGAGGCTTGCATAATTGCCATCACATGGATGTAATAATGCAAGATAGTATCTGAAGTTCCTCAACTTCTGTAGGATTAAAGTTATAATTTACTTTGGAGCATTCTGTCTAGTGTTCATTAATAATGTGCATTTGAGCAGCCCTAAGAGATGAATGTTCTAGTTCATTAAATTAATGCAGTAATGATTATTTTTAATTTATTTTTGTAAAATTCTGTTTCTTGCCAACTCATGACTCATTTCCAAAGTTACAAATACATCGTCTGAACGGTAGGTGAAAATGTCTTCTCAGTCAGCTATTAGCAAAAGATACCAGGAATGAAAAATTTCTTATGTATTTCTTCATTGGGTTAGGGAACAGAAATCAACTGTAGCAGGACTGTGCTTACAGTCACTCTTGAAGACTAAAAAACACATATACCATCTTTTACTTATGAAAGAAGAAACCACTGTCTCTTGAAAACAACTAGGGAACCCCAAATTCTTAACTGATATTACCCGTGACACTTCTTTAGGTCTTTTCTCTCCAATAAGCTGCCACTGTCTTTTCTCCTTGTGCTCTCATTATGAATCTTCTACATCAGTGGACTAGGGAAGAGCAATGAATGTTGTCTATCTGGCATCTGACTACTTAGTGTCCCACAATATCCTTCCCTCTAAACTGGGGAGATATGGATTTGATGGGTGGACTGTTTGGTGGTTAAGAACTTGGTTGGATGGCCACACCCAGAGGGTAGTAGTCAATGGCTCAATGTCCAGATGGAGAGCAGTGGCAGGTGTCTCTCGCGGGTCTGTACTGAAACCAGTGCTGTTTTAATACCCTCACTGATGACAGAGAGAGTGGGACAGAGTACACTCTCAGCAGGTCTGCAGATGACACCAAGCTGAGTGGTGCAGTTGACATGCCAGAGGGAGGGGATGCCATACAGATGGACCCAGAGAAGCTTGAGACATGGACCTCTGTGAAACTCGTGAGGTTCAATAAGGCTAGGTGCAAGGTCCTGAACCTGTTTTGAGGCAATCTCTGGGTATCAAACAGACTGGGGGATTTTGTGATTGAGAGCAGCCTGGCAGAGAAGGACTTAGGCATAGTGGTGGATCTAAGGCTGGATGTGAGCTGGCAATGTGCTCTCGCAGCCCAGAAGGCCAGTTGTATCCTGGGCAGCATCAAAAGAAGCGTGGCCAGCAGGTTGAAGGTGATTCTGCCCCTCTACTCTGATGAGTTCTTACCTGGAGTACTGTGTCCTGCTCTGGAGTCCTCAGCACAAGAAAGACACAGACCTGTTGGAGTGGGTCCAGAGGAGGGCCACAAAAATGATCAGAGGGCTGGAGCACCTCTGCTGTGAAGAAAGGCTGAGAGAGTTGGGGTTGTTCATTCTGCAGAAGAAAAGGCTACATGAAGACTTTACTGTGACCTTTCAGTACTTAAAGGGGACCTATAAGAAGATGGGGATAATCTTTTTAGTGGGGACTGTTGCAAAAGCACAAGGGGTGATGGTTTTAAACTAGTAGAGGGCTGATTTAGACTAGATATAAGGAAGACATTTTTTACAGTGTGGGTGGTTGCAAACTGGAGCAGGTTTCCCGGAGAGCTGGTAGATGCCCCATTCTTGGAAACAATCAAGGTCAGGCTGGATGAGGCTCTAAGCGGCCTGGTCTAGTTGAAGATGTCTCTGCTTAGTGAAGGGGTGTGGAACTAGATGACTTTTAAAGGTCCCTTCCAACCCAAAGCATGCTGTGATTCTATGAAAAGGAAGCAAGGCTATTATCTGATTTGGTTTTGCTGCTGTTCAAAAGATCTGTTGAGATGGATCCAGAGTATCTGTTACCTTGCCAACCATAAAGCAAGTGTATACTAGTTGTTTCACTGGTGTAGCTGAATATCTATCCCATCGGCCTAAATCTCTGGTGGATACATGCAGTCCCCAAGGTCTGCAGGATCACTGGTTCCTTAATGATAACTTTGCCTCCCTGTAACAGAAAGAAATGTACAGAGCCCATTACAAAGCTTTTTCAAAGGCAGAAAACTGACAAACTTCAGCAGACAGAGTCATCGGAATAGGGATAAATGGAAAAAAAAAAAAAAAAATTAGAAATGTCAAGGTTGAGTTAGTCAACCTAAAAATAAATTACTTTAAAATACGTGCAACATGCTGTGAACTTACATATCTTATATTGAAGCAATTTAATTCATATATGGTTTAAATTTCCCAAATCAAAGCCTTCTGTGCAAAATCAGGCCTTATTTTGCTAAAAGAAAAAATTCAACTCCTGTGAATAAGGGCTTGGAATAGAAACTCTGACAGTCTGTAGAAATCTAAGCAGGCATCATTATAATGAATATTTTATTTTGTTTAGTAAGAAAGTTCAGCTAAATCAAGAATACAGATTTATGATTTTTTTTTTTTTTTTCTGTTGAGGAACGGAAAATCTGCAAAGTTGAACCTGTCATTCACTTGAAAGAGTGAAATTTCTTTAAAAGTACTTTTTTTTTTTTTAAACACCTTTGTCATTGAGAGTCAGAGGGTGCTGCTCTTTTGTTCTTTTAATGAGACTTTGCCTTTCACATCAGTCTTTTAAAGTGTTGTTGTTTTGTTGTGTGTTTCTCCCTGTCCACACACTATTTATTGTGAGAACGTGGCCTTACTCTGGGTCATGATTCAGTTAAATCTTAATGTGATTTTTTTTTTTTTTTTTAATTTTTTTTTTTTTATTCACAGAGTAAAGGACAATATGCAATAGATCACAACATGAACAAGGTTATGTTCTTAAAGATTATTTGCTGTGATTTTTCAGTAGCACTCTGGCACAGAACCTTGATATCTGCCATTAACACTTAGTGCAGGGTTATTTTATTCTTCCTGAGCTGCTGAAAGGTCTTTTAATGAAAATACAAAAGCCTGCCAGGAGAAGGTGGAAATGTCTGCTGATAGCAAATGTTTTACAGGCTGATGAACTCTCAAACCCAGAGAGATTAAACGTGATATTTACTGTTACAATGCTATTGTAATTTGTACTGAGAATCTGCATGAAGAGGTTTATAGACCTTATGTGGTTGACCTCTTATCTGTTTTGTGCGGATCCTAAATGCGGCTTTGCAGAACTCTATGTTAAGCTCTAAAGCAAAAGCCTGTGTATTCAGGCAGGTATAAGAGAATTCATGGTCATATCAGATAGCCATACATTTCAAGAACCCTACCTTCAAAGTCCAGACTCTAGGTTTATACTTAGGTATGGTGTAAGAGTAGGAGTAGTGCTTTACGTGTATGTTTTGTGCTGGGTTTTCTGATTTATCTTCACAATATTCCTAGCTTTCGTAAGTTGCACAAGAATTTGAAGTATTTTAATATGCCGAGTGCGTGCTAGAAAATTGAAAGTAAAGCAATGACTTGATCAAGGTCAGAAAATGTTTAAACTGGCACATGACTTAAGGGCTGAAAAATACATTTTTTTAATTATTATTATTCTTGTTTTATAAAGTAAATGAATTACAGCTAACAGTGGGGAATAAATGAGGCAGTCTATTAATGATAAAACACTTAGAAATTTTAGCTTAATCTATAATGATCTACACTGCTGACTTAGATTCAGTTTTTATGTGTAATAAAAAAAAATATGTTTAGAAAATCACATTCCAGAAAGTAAAGGAATGAAAAAAAAATAATAAAAAAGCCCCAGAAGTACTGAAATTATTTAGAAATTGTAAACTTAGGAAGAGAAAATATCAGTTGTATCTAATTGTCTTAATTTTTTATGTTTACC
>JANHGN010019502.1:0-11129 GCA_024605025.1 Megaceryle maxima | reverse complement strand
TGTAAGCAAGGAGCTTCACAATTAAATCACGGATTCGCTGCTGTGCAGTTTGAAGATGTGAGCTTCACTTACAAGACAATGGGTTTATACACCATATTCCATAGATTTTCATTACATGTCTTGTGTCAGCAAAATTGTATTAGGCATCTCACCGCTTGCATCAGCTCATATTAATATTATTTGTAAGACAAAATGGTCCTTGATATTATGCTTCTACACATTATCAGAAATCATTTTGCTGTATAATATTAATACTAAAGTTTATAGATTATAACATGACTATTTGTTTTAATAATTTCCAATAAAAATAACTACTGTTTTAGTGACTCATTTTATTTTCTTACATTTTTCTGGGAAGTACTTCATGTCTTTTTAAGGAATACAAAACCAAGCTGGCTGCAGCTCAGTTGAGAGGCTGATTCCATAGGCTGTGCTTGGTGAAGGCTTCCATTTAAACCAGTGGTCTGGAGAGGGCATACAGGATAGGCTACCTTTTTCAGTTCTCAGTTATGCTCTCTTGTACTGAAACCCTATAAAACAACATCAGTTAAGACTTCAAATATAATGAAAAACTGCTAATAACAAAATAAAAACAAGCCAGGAAAGAAAGACTGAAAAAAGGAGATGGAAGACTGTCAACTCCACTTAGAACATACCATATCAATACCAGCTCATGAAATGGCAGCTGCTTGGGTGCACAACACCATCTCAGACACGTATTGCCTACAAAACTAATAAGTGACAACTGCATATATAGAATATGCTACCAACTGCAGGGTTTTGTAGGATTTTTGGTTTTGTTTTGGTTTTCTATTTTTCTCAAGGAATAATACAGAATAAAAACTGAGTTCAGATTACATTTTGGCATAATTAAACATGCTTCAATTTCAAATTCAAGAAATTCACTGTCCATGCATAACCAAAGCTGTCAGTGAACAGAATGCATTTCTATTGCCAGATCATTCCACACTATATAACATTTGAAATACTGAAGCCTACTTACAAAAAGTAAATCATGGAAAATGTTATTATCTAGGTATATTTTGAAAAATGTATTAAGTTTTGTTAACAGTATAAAGAAAATTGTATACACTGAAGTATACAAATATAGTTCTAATTGCTGCCCTGTCAAGGATATCTCAGCAAAAAATTGAATTTCAAACCTTTAGCAAATTATTTTTTGGCTGGTTTAATATCTTTGTTATTGGTCATTGTGATTTAGGACAAGTATTTTCACTACTATCTCTTTTCAGGAAGAAGCAAGCCATTCAGACCCAAAACTGAGGGCTTGTCTTAATCTATTCAGATCCTAATAAGAATGTAAAATCTTTTTCTTTCAGCATTTGTATTTGTTTCAGCACTCTACTTTGGCCAGTCTGGTTTATATTTCCACACAAAATGGACAAATTCTACAGTCATTTAAATCCATCCAACCATATCGACCTCAGCCATATTCTTACCCTGATTTACAGCCCCATTAGGATTTTAATGATGTAAATGAAAGTAGAATTTGCTCCTAAATCTTCACTCTAAATTAAAGAGTGTATTCACCTCTCTGTGCAGGATGTGGGAGTATGTACCTCAAAACAGAGAACACACAGCTACAACTTGGCAGGCAAGGTCTCAGCTAGAGGGTGTTGTTTTTTTTTTTTTTTTTTGATGTTGAGCTCACTCCTTCCTTAGATAAGCAGGCACACATTCCCATTTATCTTGTAAAATCTTTAACAGTCCTACACATGCATGTACAAGTGTAGTGCTGTTCTTACAAGATAGACAACAATTCTTACTCACATATCTTTCTGATGAGAGAATCAAGTCATCACTCTAAATTTATTTGGGTTTACTGAAGTTGCAAGACTACAGAAAGAATAGACATGTAAAGTACCAAGAGCTTTCCTGGAGTACCTCTACTACAAGAAAAGTCTCTCCTGCACCAAAGACCCAGTCCTAAAAAATCTCTAATTGGGTGGTGAATGAGGAATTGTGTGAGGTTTTTTAATTATTTTATTTAGAAATCTTAGCCTTAAAGCCTAATCCAAAGCTCACAGAAGAACAATTCTTATTAACTTCAGTGGCATGATTCATCTCCTGCAAAAAGAAAATACCATGTATCACTTTCAGTCTCTTCTAAAAATTTAAACCAGAAAAACTTTATTACTTCTAACACACCGTATATTAAACAGTAGGTATAAAGGACTTACTATATATATACATATATATATATGACAAATCCCATTGTGTTTAAATGCATTTTACAGCATAAACTGGGAAGTACCATAAGCAGCACACTTACTCTGCCTTGATGACCTCTGTAGCTCCGATGTACATGTAACTCCTAGCAGAGACCCATGTACCCTGAAATCATTCTGCTCCCACACTCAAAACTGCCCCTATCACCAAAGACCATATTTGACAAAACTTGCTCCAGAAGAGTCATTTCCAGTCTTCTTTTAAGCCTTCTGTTTAAAAAGTTAGAAAAGCAGAAGGATGGATCAGAATTACCCAGGACAGCTGATTTGATATGCTGAGCCTGGAGTTCATTCAGCCCTTGCTGTTCAAATGGCAATAAATTGTAAATAGTGTCACATGTATTATATGTCATTAATGGAGAATGATGGCATGGCTGGTAATACCAGTACCACAGTTGGGGGTGCTTGACCAGGGCTACAGATTCGCAATTACAGCAGGATCAAGCTGCATGTCATGTGGACAGGTTTGAGTAATTATGCACAAGAGCAAGAAGTTAAGAATTTCTTGCTTATACTAAATAAAGGCCATTTGGTTTTGAGTTTATTTTAAAGCATACCAAAGCTTGATTACTTTTAGTAATAGGTGAAGTGCTGCAGAGTCAAGAAGCAGAAGAATTTTTGAAGATCTTACATAACTCTAGTGATATTTTTAAGCATATTAATTGGCAGGTGCTTCTCACAAATAAGGAGGTGACTTTCTGAAAATATATCTGCCCCTTGAGTAGAGCATGGCTTATTTTGTAGCTTTTATCAACAACAGGATTCATCACCTGTAAAAATGAAGAAGGTTGCACTCATTTATAGAAAGACGTAATCAGGAGGAAGCTTTCCTCCCCAAAACGAAATGAAGCCGTGAACAGACTAGACCAGGAAGGGAACATGGGCAAAACCAGCAATTTTCAAATTCTGTAAAGTGTTCAGTCTCCCATACCTTGCTGCCACCCCCTACTCCCCCCAGTCTGCCAGTGATTGCAAGTGCTTGGGACCCCATTATCTCTTCCAAGTGATCTCTGCATCAGTAGGGATTATTTGCACAAGTGAAGTTTGCAGGATCTGGTAGGCATATCTATAGCATGAGCATTGCTGCCACAAGCCCAGGGGTGGCCAGTGGCAAGCTCCATCTCTCAGCTGCCTGTGGTGCTCACAGTTTAAAAATTATGTTTGTGGAAAGGGAGGGGGTGGGGGAGAAATGTATAATCAAGAGTTTAATAACGGTGCTGTCAGTGACTGGCTTATGTTCATTTTCTCTCTTTTGCTTGATACAGCTACCCTTAACACCCAGCAGAGAGAAACACTTGGATCCTGCTGCATACACGCGGCTGAGCAGGAGGAAGAATCAGATGCTGTATACCTCACCTTGAGGGTGACAGACAGGGCATTTTACTATAAATGTTTATGCATTAATACGCAGAAACCTGTCTTAGTAGGGTTTTTCTGGATATCTTAATTCTGCTGATGCAAAGTGAGAGTGAAATTACAGGTGCCAGTTTGCAATGTAGAATGCTGATAAACAACTTGCCATTTCGCAGTGGCTGGTCACATCTGGAGCCTTTTGGGATGCAAAAGTACTGGAGGATTATTGCAAAACTTAGAGACACTTATGTTACCATAACTTTTGTTTTTAACCTAAATTTGTAGATTTTTTTTTTTTCCTTTTGGAGGATTTTAAGGGTTATACTGTACTTATTTAGCTAACCAGCTAAGTCAGCAGCAAAGCAAAAAGAGAATCAGACCTACAGCTTTGTCAGAAAACTTTTCTGGTTTGACCTTAGACTGAGACAGGCTGGTACAAAACCATGGATCAGTGGATTGTGTTTCATTAATTTCAGCGTATTTTAAAACGCCATAATCTTCAGTCCCCAGCTCTGACCTAGCCCTCTGACTAATTTGGTGGCCAGTGTTCAGCACCACTGTACTATGTTGAAAAAAACCCTGCATGATAAATTTGAATTATTGTTTTTCCACCCTTAAGTTATCATAATACTTCCATAACATAGAAAATCAACAGACACACATATTGAGACAGATGGATCCACAACACAGACTGTGAAGGCTATGCCAGTAAGAGTCCCTCGCTCTTGCATTTGCTATTTTTATAGTTATTCCTGTGTGGACTACATTGATATAACATCCAGTTTGATTTTATGTATCACTGCAGTCTTCTACCATTTTCAAAGCACTTGGATACTCCCTCTTGAAAATTCCTGCTGAAATCTGAGACGCTGTTATGAATTAATATCTGTTTGTAATATTATTTATCACCTCCGTTTGTTATCATGTGTGTGGAAACACAAAAGGGCTTGAGAAGGGTTTCACTCCTCGTGTGTGTAGTACACAGTAGTATTTTGAAATCCTTGCAAAATTTCCATCAGGTCACTGTAGTAATAATTATGCATGTATGCAGTTAATGTTCCCTGACTGCTTCTGATCCGCTATGTCTGTTCCCTTTCTGTGCTCTCCTGTTGAGATCATACAGCCTGAATTTAACGCACGGCAGACTGGTCAGAACTCCATGCCCTAGCTAATTTATAAACCCTGCTCATGGAAGAAACATTCCAACCCATACAAAATAAAAACCTAAATACTAATATGGACAGTTTACCCTCACTTCCTCCCCCCTCCCCCCACCATTTAGTATATACTTGTTGTGTTAGAAATATCTGAAATGTCTTTGATGCATTTTCTGTGATTATCTGCAATTTCCTGTTATGTAAGGTATCTCTCAGGAGACTTTATGCTCAAGAATAGGTTGCATTGGGAATTATAACTAAGATCTGGCCCAGTCTGGTTTTTTAGCTCACTGAGCATTACTGTTGTGGAGAGCACTGTATTTTTCCTATACTGTTTAGTGTGTTTATATAAAATATTCACTCTGAAACTGAGAATGCTCCAAATTTATCCTCTTGTGGCACACGTGATCTTTCATGAGAATCCAGTTAAATATAGTTTTTTTGCTTCAGAGAAGACATTGTCAAGTTGGGTCTGGCTTTCTTCCCCCTTCTGTTTGAAGGTCAGTGATCATTTAGGACAGTTTTCTATCATGCATTTCAAATGCTAGAGTGGTGTTTGTAGCAGGATATTGGCCATAATTTATCAGTGAATCTTAATTCAACTTCAACCCCTTTCTGTGAACATGGTGCAGAGAATCATGGTTTCATTGAAATTCCCACTCTAACAGTGTGACTTTAGTCTTTAGTCCTATGGCAATGCCACACGTGCTACTTCTATCCCATTGAGAACTATTTGGTTGCAGATTAATAGCTGTGGGAAGAGAAATCTGATAGTTCTTCCCCTTGACCATATGTGCTGGCTGATGGTGTCACCTTTGGTAGCTTTCTTGGGAAGACCGGTGAACGTGTAGGGGATGTAATACTAAAGTTGGACACATGCCTTCAAGCTCAGCAGCCCTGCCACCTCCCCCATCCAAGCATATGATCATCCTTCTTCCACTTCTGTGTGTTTATTGTAGCATCTCCTATCTCAGCTTCATACCTGACAGTGTCCTTGACTTTCAGTGTTGTCGTCTTACAGCTGCTGCATTCAAAGCTTATTCTGTTGCTAGTTCCATCTTATTCTACTCCTCCAGCACAAAAGAGCTTCATACAAAGAGAATATGTGTGTGTTTGCAAATGAAAGTGCATGTATAAAGAAGTATCAGCATATTCAGGATTTTTTCCATTGTTTCCCACACCTAAAGCTGCCCCTTTTGCCTTTCTTGATATTTTCTATGCAGAAAACATTGTGAGACAACTCCTTCACAGCTTCATGGTGCAGTGCAGAAATATCTATAGCTTTAAAATCTTGCCAGTAAAATATTTTAAGAGATATTTAAGGCATTAAATGTGTCATATATATTCAGTTTTTATTAACTGAGCCAGCTAATAACATACTGATTTCCTTCGTGATTTTTGCCCTACCTATCTGCAGACAACAGGGCCCCAGTTCCTCACTTGCTTTTAGGGCTTTCCTTCTCTGCATTGCTGCATTCCAGCATCCAGCAGGGAGCAGAGAAACTTTCACATTCACTGAAAATACACTAAAAAGCCTGTAGTTTTGGCTGAGGCATACATGCTATCTCCATGCGAAGCGAATAAGTGTCCATCCTGCTGTACCTTCAGGGGAATCAGGCATTCTTGTTCTGCTGTTAGCTAGTGTAACACACCTGCACACACCATGCAGAGTCCTTAACTGCACCATGTCATGTTACATTAGATTTTTACTTCACTGAGGAATATTTTTTGACCCTGGATCTGGTGGCAGCAATCCAGAGGTCTTTCAACAAAGCACTGGCTCAACAGTGTCCACAGAACTGTGCCTTCGGAGCACGGCACGGATTCTCGGCACACCATCCTGCATTGTCAGCAGGCAGAGAGCAAGAATTACAAGGATTTACAGCTCTCTGAATACTGCTGATTCATTGACAAAACCGGAATTAAAAGTGTACGATATTAGTACTATTCATAGCCCTTCCTTCCACCCCTGTTGCAGGCTGTAATATTTCTAAAGACATTGCCAGTGGTGACAGAAACTGAAGATCATCTGCAAAACTCTCTGACCAGCACTGGGTCAGAAATCACTAGTAGTTTCTTACTCTTGTTTATAGGTTGGGATTTTGTTAATGACCTAGAAATATGGCACTTGGGTAGCTAGATAGGAGCATGACATCCAGATTTACAGAAGGTTTTTTTTCTAAATAATTTAAAAACTAAACGTTGCTGTTTGAAAGAGTAGCATTATGGATTAGTGTGGTGCAGGAACCACTGCATCCCAGTGAATGACTTCTCACTATTCAGTTGAGCAGCTCTGGGACTGGATGCCTGGATACTATACTTGACCCTCACGTCTTTCCTGACAGTCTGCTGCAGTACTTCTGCTGCATTGGTAAATGACATAATGAATATGGTTAAAAGGAGAGGGACACAAGGGTTAATGAGCTGTTGGCATTTCTCCTCTCCTTTGTGGTCTGCTAAGTGCACAAAATAACTTCATGCCAAATTCGGCACATTTGGGAGTCCTTATCAAAAAGAATCTAAACTTGGGCACAGAAGATTTATGGTGAAATGGGGATTCCTCTAAAAAGATGAGGTTGCAATGAATTCACTGATCTGGAGACTGTTTGTGTCACAGGGGGAAAAAAAAAAAAAAAAAAAAAAAAGGAAGATATGTAGCTTCTAAGCACCATCCCCAGGAGGGGGACCCGGACCAGTTGTAAGCCCCAGGTCTGTTGAGTGAGTCACAGAGTCCCAGATGGGAGCCAAGTTGACTGGGGAGATACCTTGAGATTGCAGCTGACAAATCTGGGGAACTTTTGAGTTTTGAACTGTGCCCACAAAAGTGTTTGTCCTTCTTGTCTGATGATGTCTAAAATAGTGAGCTGTAGAAAGTGTTCTAAGGGTAAGGTAAATGCTCTGATCATTAGTCTACAGAGTCATAATCATCTTTTCTAAACAATCCTTCTGGAATCTGGCCTATGTTTCTGGGGAGCTGAGTCTATCTTCCAGCTAGCCAAGTTTCTTCTGTCATTGCAGTATGTTGAAGAAATGTGGCTAGAGCTGTATTATTGGAAGGGTCTGTCCCTACATAATATATCCTGAGAATATTTACTAGGGGCGGTGCAGGGAACCTGAATGGAAAGACATGTAGTTTCCATAGTGCAGTGGAAGTTGAGGCAGGAAATGTCAAACTGGGCTGTGTGGTGCATGACAAAATGTTGAGTCAAAAATGATTAGGCCTGTAAGCCCACAGCTGCCAGCAGCTGGAAGGGAATTTTTTAGACCACAGCATTCTGCTCAGCAATTCAGTTCCAGCCAAGCACCTTTTTCAGGTACCTGAATAGATCCTTTCTTGAATCTAGCCCATCTAGTTTACATAACATTTTGAACAATTAAAATGCTGTGCAATTAGTATTGATATTGTGATAGCTCAGGCAGGATCAGGGCTGCATTGTGCTAAGCTCTTCCAGACGGCTAGATGAAAGTCTCTGATCCATAAAGTAGACAAGGCATTAGTAGAAATACAACAGATAAAGCTGAAAAAACAAATGAAGCTGCAACTACAGCTCACACGTTTGACCATGCTGAAGGGTTGAGACTCAATCTCATATGGCATGGAGAGGGGGACAAGGGAAAGTGGCTCTGCTTGGCCTCACACAGCACTAACTGTTATTAAAATCACTATCAAAGTTAGAGGAAATTGCATCCATTTTACTGTTGAAACGTAGAAAACATACAAAGCTTTCCCAGGATCCATAAACAGTTAAATATATTAGAAAGTAGAGGGCATGAGCTTGCTGTTGTTTTTCAGTCTCAACTTCTAGTGCTTTCAGTGGCCATTTAACCTTGATAAAGACAGAAGGATCCAGGCACAATGTTTTTAATTACAAGTGGCATTTCTAAGCCTTCTGTGGTCAGCACCTAATCCAAAAAAGTGACTTCATTTTGGACTCTGGCAGTATGGATGCTCTGTGTAAAAGGCAGACGGCAAACTAGTTTCCATCCTGCTTTAATAATAGGTTCACAATCCAGAACGGGACTTTAAACACTTTAATATTCAGACTTAAAGCTTTCCTTCTGTAAAGGGGTTTATAACCCAGCAATAAAAGATTGTTTTTGAAAGCTGACTTAAAAGGTCTTAGGAAAGCAGTGGAGTTTTAGATTTAAGCTTCCAGTATTTACAAAAAATATTAACCATTACACAGAGATAAACAAATTGGTAGCTTGCATGACCAAATTTGCCCTAACTAGGTGATGGATTTAACCTTTGTACAGTCAAAACATGCAGGATGCTCCCATGCAGAAACACTTTCAGTAGTGCTTCCTGGAAAGTGAAAATGATGGGGATTGATGCTGCTGGGAAGAGGTTCTGTAGAGAATGGAATGAGCCAAGCTCTTCTGCAACTGCAGTCCTGGCCCTTACCAAGAGGGCAAAGACATGCAGAAAGAGTGGGAAAGGAAAGACAGCATGCAAGAAATGTAAAGAAAGAACTGAAATGAACACAAGATCTGGTTTCTATATGGCAGATAGCCAGAAAAAATATTTTTCTGCTGGGTGGATAAGGGCTTGTCTTCTGCTGAGGTGTAACCAAACCCCACTGAGACTCCTGTGAGCTTTCAAAGAATTGGCAGGGGCCAGCGGGAATCCATGTGGAAAAAAACAGTTTTTGTCCAAATTAGATGTAAATGTTCTGGTGGATGAACTATTTACCATTTCCTTTGAGAACATCATAGGATGTTCACTGTTAGGAGTTTTGCCTTTATTTCAACTCCTTATTTCTTTTACTGATTTCAACCCAGTTTTGCTAGCTATACCACTTTCTCCACTGTCAGCTGTTCTGTATAAACCCCAAGGATCTAACTTTCCCTCAGCAAGCTCCCACTGGAGTCAGCCAGAGTATCCCTGAATTGTCTGGTAAAGGCTGTTTGTGTTTGTATTCTTATGGCCTCTAAATGCTGGTACCTTGCCAAAACCTCATAGTTGCCTTTTAGCCAAGCTATTTATACTACACACACACACACATATATATGTATAAATCCATAAATTCTATTGCATCAGCGTCTGGACATTTTGCTTTGCTCTTTCTCTAAAATTGCTTGTTTGTCAATATTCTTTCTTAGGATGATGCCTTCAGAACAAAATCTGAAATCACAGCAGAATATTTTATGTAACAGTGTAGTGTCTCTTTTCCTTGACACAGAGGAACAAATCCACCATAGGATAGTTTGTGTTCTTTACAGATCTCTGTCTCCTTTACTTTACCTGGTGGGTAAGCATCCTTTTAGGGTCTCTCACCCTTTTCCCAACAAGTCAAGTGCGTTTTGCTTCCATTATCCCCTGTTCTCCATCACTCTTTGATCAGGAGAACCACAATCTTCTCTCTCAGATGCCAGCAACACTGACTTCCAGGAAAGTGGCACATGACTCCCTCTGTGACACCAAGCTCCCATCCCACATGGCAGATGAATCACACTCCCCCTGATCACATCAGCAGGTTTAGTTACAGTCCTCCATCCTAATCAAGTAGGACCATGGCAGTGCAGCTAGAGTCAGCGGGACTGCATGGAGAGCCCTGTGGTTCCATCTGCTCATGGAGGACCAGAGGTAATGCCCTTAGAGCACTGAGGTCAGTGGCACAGGCAAGCCTCTGCTGCCTCTTGTCATCATCCTTTTTCATGAGGGCTGAGCTCTTTGTCCCACATGGCAGTGTTACACTTATAAGACAGTCTGAATTAATTGTTCTAGTAAGATTTCATGAACCAGTATCAAATGCTTTCCTGAAATCCAGATATATTACATCTACTGTTTTCCCATCATTTGCTGATTTTGTGATTCCATCAAAAATGCAATCAAATTTGTCTGATGAGGTTTATTTTTTATAAATCCCATGATTCAATTTACCTACCAGGGGAGGATGAAGGACTGAGTCAACCTTTGCAAGCTTAATCAAACTCATCCAAACCTCTGTGTTCAATAGATTGAACTGGAAGTTTTTCAAGAAGAGGCATGCTCTCAGCATTTGACTCATTTTGTGGTTTCTAATGGGATGGAAATACTGGATGAAAAGGCTTTGGCACTGCATTTCAGTACTTCTTCACTGTTTAGAAACAGAGAAAAGCACAAAAAATAAAGTATTTCTTTTAGAGTAGACTGCTTAAGATTGTAAAAAAGGGTTCTGGAAGATAAACCTGCAATTTTTAGATAACAAGCAGATTAGGTCCAACATTACCCTTAACTAGTTGTTTCCATTACCCTTGCTGAACTTTCCAGGAAAGAAAAAAAAAAAAAAAAAAAAAGCAAAACCCCCAAACAAACAAACGAACACAACAACAAAAAAACCTAAGCCAAAACGAGACCAAAAACAAACAAAACCAACCAAAAAAAACC